>LPNX010568273.1:77834-113062 GCA_001517045.1 Pseudotsuga menziesii
GCCGCGAACTTCAGTGCTGATATGCATCATGTTTTCATTCAAGCCCGTGCAGATCCACAACGTCAATGCTTTAAATTACCATATGTAGTCACCGAACTAGATATCAGGGGTATAGTTCAGCACTGGCCAGCTAACTGGCTGAAAGATATAGGAAAAAAACCCTCTATTCCAGTTCCCCCAGCTACCAATATTGGCGCAGGTACCAGTCAGGCGCAGCAGCAAAGCCCATTGGAAGATAGCGAATACCTAAGTGATTCGCAGATGGATGACAATGGCCAGGGTGGAGATGGCGGACAGGATGAACAAGATGAGGAGTCGATCAAGACCATATCAGATCCTAACCCATCAACGAAGCGCAAGTCACCAGAAGTAGCTGAGGTAACCAAGCCACAGTCCCGCAAAAAGTCAAAAGCGTCGAAGGACAAATATATTGAAGAAGAAGCCACTATAACGCTGGATGAGCTAAAGCAAGCTCTAGAACAGTCTACGGGAACTCTTACTAAAAAATGGTCAAAGTTTGTGGAACTGCATCTTGCTGGGCTCTCAGGTATAGCAAACAGGGTTTCGGAGCTAAAAGAGTTAGCAGCAAAATCAGCACACAGTACTGCGACAAGTAGCACTACAGCACCCACGCAGCAGGATATTAGGCAATGGCCACCTAGAGATCACCAAGGACAGGTATCAAGCGCAGCTCTGATACTGCCCGATACAGATTCCCGGCCCCAGATGAGTATGACCGTAGGGCTCGATTATACAAAGATGTCCATGCCAGAATTGCACCTCTGCCAGCTCGTTATTAAAAAGGAGATCCATGCACGAGACCAATTGTCCAAACTCCAATTGGAAGACACCATCAAACAAAACAAAACCTTTGCAGCATACCTAGAAGAAGTAGCACAACAGAAGAAAGATTCTGAACATAAAACAACTACGCTAATGCGAGCACTGGACGAGGCATGTCGGAGTCTTTGTGACTCCGACATACAGGGAGCAGAGGAACCAGAGTAGAGAATCGCTAAGCTGAGAGACTATGCCCAGCAGTCTCGCAGTGAGATTGAAAGGATGAAGATAGAACACCAGCACCAGATCGCAGAACTTCAACTGCGCATCCCTCCCGAGACTCCACCAGAGGTCCGAGAACATCGCCATCAGGACATCAAGGCTTCAGCAGCAAAATATCAGATAATGTGTCCAGCATCACAAAACTGATGGAAGACAGCATAGAAGCATGGGCGAACCTACAGGACCATCCAGATGTAGGTAAGATCCAGGAAACCATCAAGTTGCGCCAGGACGAATTAGATGCAGTCAGAGTAGAAATCAAGACGCTGCCACCTATGCAGAAGATGGCTAAAGTGAAGCGCAGCAAGGAACTTCAGCAGGAAATTGAGTCCTGCAGGACAAAGGTAACACTGCTGGAGAATGCATTACAGCCCCTAGTTGATGAAGCATTAGAATTGAGCAATACTACAGAGAGCCAGCTCAAACTTTTGAAGACCTATGACACTTTTGCGCAGGAACGGGCTGACACAGAATCATCTTCAGTGTTACAGGAATTGGTGGAAAAGGAGAAAGCCGCTGATGATATACTACACAACCTCACCAGTCGCTTCCAGACTCTCGTGCAGAAGATTCTCCCACCAGAGCCCTCGCAGAGTGTCCCGGGACGGGCCACTAGTGAGTCTTAGGGGCCTGTTGGGACACGTACCCTAAGGATTATTAGTTTTGGTAACTCCGCGGTTGTTTGTAAGCGGAGTTATGGGTCAAAATAGTCTTAGGGGTGTCGGGGTAAGTCAGAACCCCTTTTTGTAATAAACCCATGGTTTAAATCCGGTGTTTAGGGTTTTGGGTGCCCATGGTTTGAAGCCATGGTTTTGTAATAGCTCGATGTATAAATAGGCATTCTTGTAAATAAGAAAAGGTTAGGTTTTATGATGTAAGAAATATTAAGGCGAGGCTAAGGCTGATTTTGTAAGGAAAGGTTAAGTCCCAGCTGTGTGCGCAGAGGGTTTTGTAAGAAGATTAAGGAAAGATCTGCAGCTGTGTGCGCAGAGGCCTGTTGCTGTGTGTGCGGCTGTTAAGGACTGAAGGGATCTGTAGCTGAGTGCGCAGATCAAACTGTGGTTTTGTAGCAAGTTGAATAAAACACAGTTTGTGGACGTAACCCCTACATTGGGGGTGAACCACATTATATCTGGTGTTGTGGTTTCTTGTGTTGTTTCTCTTTCTGTTGTCTTTTATGCATTAATAACTGTATACATTCGATAACGTAGATCACTGCTAATAACAAGCTTCGCTGTGAATTCCCTGTAGTGGGTTAAGCAAGTCACGATTGTTTATCTATCTGCAAAGTTGTATATAAGTGAATGACAAAGCTGTGTAATTGTTGATTAATAAGTTTTTAAAGGCTAAGGTACAGTAATATCCCTCTCTGCTTGCAGAAACCTGATTCTGCGGCACCCCATAGCTGTTTCGGGTGAGACTGCAACCTGCCTGTAGGTTGTTGCCGAAAGGGCCAACACTGTGGGTCTTTTGTTGGTGCGACATAGAAGGATTAAACCCGGGTCTGCCCTATTGCCCAACAATAGAACCCTAGTAGAATCTGATCTAGATGCATCAACCCTCTTGGCTTTGACCTCGACCACTTTGACAGCCTTGACTATCAACAATGAGGAGGAACGAGAATGCTTGTTCCATACAAGGATATGGGTTCAGAAGAATCTGTTACATTTGATTGTGGATAATGGTAGCCTAAAGAAATTCATTTCTGAAGATCTTGTAAAAAAATTAGGTCTTGTCACAACTCCACACCCATAGCCTTGCAATATCTGTTGGATGAAGGATGGGTAAGAACTAAGAATCACACACCAATGCAAATTTCACGTCCCCACCCCTCAACCCAATGATGGAGAGGACGCGACCTACACTGCTGCTGCAATCAAATGGGAAATCTAGCCCCATAACATATAAAACAAAATGCATTGAAGTAAATACATACACATGCAAATGTATAATTCATTAAACAGCGGAAGCAAATACATTCATTCATATTCAAGCATTCAACATGTTCATGATAATTTACAAAACAAATACAGTTGTAGAATTAAATACAAGAAGTACTTATCTTCAGAAGAAGCTTCCTCACAACTAGTTATGTCACTGCAAAGTTCCACCCAACCATAGGCCAGTGCACTCATCAATCTCTCAGCATCACTGCCACCCCCGAGCTGTGCATGATTTCCACAAGGAACTAGGGAACAACTGGATTACACACAACAAGACCATACACCCACAGTCAAGCCAACACACAGTTAAGTTTCACAGACTATCTAGCCCGACCAATAAACAATTGGATTTCGTGGGCTACTAAGGCAATAAGCCAATAGCACATAGGGGTTCCTTGGACTTACTCAGCCAATCCAAACTTTACATCCACCACAAAGTAAACCAATTAACTGATGGGTTCCTTGGACTTACCTAGCCAAGCCAACCTTCTAATCAAAACACAACCAACCATCTAACATATGGGTTTTCTCAGACTGCTAAGGCAACAAGCCAACACAAGGCATTCACATCCAAACACAACTAGACCATCCAACAGAGGGGTTTCTTAGACTTAATTATCCAATCCAACACAAGGATGCACTTCACAACCAAACACAACTATTGGATATGAAGAAAAATCTCCTAGGAAACCAAAACAAAAATGGAACAAAGGGGAAAACAACCCTTGGAACCAAAATTGATTTCAAAAAACATTCAGGAGCAAAAACAACCATCATTCACACCCAAATCATGAATCCCAAAATCAAAAAATGCCTATGAGAATTTCGGGAGCAATCCAGCACCCAAAACGTAAATGCCTGTTGCACATGCACTCAACAACACAAAATGGCTTCCCAGCCATGGAGAAAAATGGAACAACGACAAAAAACGTGAAGGAGAGCTCCCATCTTGCTCATAAGGGAAAAAACGATCTCTACAAACCCCCAGCTCATGGATTTGAATCCATAAATCATCTATTGGCTTCACGTGCACAAAAACGGCCTCTTCAAATCCCAAAATTGTGGTTCCCTTCTTCCCATTCGCTCAACAACACAAAAAAAAAAATTATGGGCATGGAGAAATGAAGAAACGACAAGAAATCATGAGGGAGAGATCTCAACAAGCTTCAGATGCATGAGAGAGCCCAACATGAATGAGAATGGATGAGGAATGAAAGATGTGGGTGAATAATGGGTTGGGCATGCATTTCCAAGCATTTACTTGCCCCACAAGTCAAAAACATGTTTTTCCAAAATGGGTGGCCTTCCCAATTCGAATTTGACCTCCATAAATTTCCCATTCCAAGGAAATAACTTCCTCAACCAACTTCTAGATGACTAGGCAGAAAAGACAAAATGGGTTGTTGACATATTTATGGGTTTTCCCCATTGACTCAAGGGTTTGATTATTTCCCCTCCCTATTCCTTGTGAAATCATTCCCCCATCTCTTGGACGCATAGCTAGTTGTGGTATTTTTATTAATTTGCATTTTTACATGATGTTTCAAAACATATTGTTCCTGGCTAGCACATAAACCATCGACATAGATTTTAATTGCCGAAACATAAAACATTAAATCCATGGTGGGTCCTTTTCCTTGAGCTCCACACCACAATTTATTAATGCTATTTACATCATATGCAATTCAATACCATGGAGTCAAAACTGGGGTGTTACATTTCCACCCCCTTCAATAGCACTGTCCTCAGAGTTTTACAAATTTTTTTAACAAAATGCTACACTGGAACTGCCCTCAGTGCTCTGCAAAATTGAACCAAAAAATGGGTGTGCCAATCGCATGGCATCCTCTAGCTCCCATGTAGCCATATCAGGACCGTGGTGCTTCCTCTACACCTTTACCTATCCAATGGAATGATCTAGAACTCCTCCTTGGTTCCACTTCATGGTTGTCTTGCATATGAACTCCTCCAAGTTCTTGATTGCATGCATCAGTACACACCACATAATTGTTTTTTGGGTCTTGTAGAATCCTTCTCCTCATCTTGGAATATTTCCAATGTCTTTGGCAACCAACCATACCTATGCTCAAGCCCCAAGCAATGAGTCAATTTTCATGTTAGTATTCACAATATTTTCCAAAATCATAGATGAATCACATGCACATGTATATCGACATAAAATCAACAAGAAGTTGCCAAGTGAACCAAATACTTATCTACACCATAAGTATATTCTTTTGGTTCCATGGGTATCTGACTTGGCTTTATAAAACCATGTCACTCACAACCTTGCCCCACCCCACACCTGGGTGTGCATTAAAAGGTATCCCAGTTTTTGCAAGCTTCAGATCACCTGAAAATACCTCTCAACTAAGGTCTGACAACTCTGTTCTTGATCCCAACACCTCCTCTAGGTTCTCACCAAGCTTAGGTGCTTCCTTTCCGAACACCACAATTAATTTAATTCACATGTCAGATTCGTTCCTATAGGATGCAACCTATAACAATATTTTTAAAACCATGGCTGCATCTTATGTTCATGTATATTTACAGAAAATCAACAACAACAAAATTTTGATAAGTAAACCAAGTACTCATCTGTATAGCATCTCTCAATTGAGATCTGTTCAGCCCCGCTTCAAATCCTAACACCTCCTTGGGTGCTTAATGACAACTCTGGATTAAGGGCCTAACACCTCCTCCAAGTGCTTACCAATGCTCGGGCGCTTCCTTTCCAGACATCATAATACCTAGGGTTTATTCTCTTCATGGATCCGCCACTCTCGTGAAAGTCCCCTTGCGGCGTGAATGTGTGTGGAAAGAATTCTAACCGGATGTCTTACACCTTGGGCATCCCTAGTGCTGCATACCAATGCCTAGCTGGCAAGGGGGAGAAGCTATGCACCCAAGTACATCCTTCCATAGGAGCCATGTACCCCATGTACATGTTTTCATCTTCTCACCTGCGTTGCATACAAGCATGCAGTTCATATGAGATGACATCATAAAAAAATTTCAATCATAGGTTTCCAAACCTATTCCAAACACATCCCTCCGAGAAGCTATGTACACCCAGTACATCCTTTCGAGGAGCCATGTATACCTAATACATATTTTCATCATCTCACCTACATTACATATAAGCATGCAGTTCATATGAGATGTCATCATAAAAAAATTTCAATAATAGGCTTCCAAACCTATTCCAAACACATCCCTCTGAGAAGCTATGTACACCCAATACATCCTTCCAAGGATCCATGTACACCAAGTACATATTTTCATCATCTCACCTGCGTTACATGAAAGCATGCGGTTCATATGAGATGTCATCATAAAAAAATTCAATCATAGGTTTCCAAACACATCACTCTGAGAAGTTATGTACACCTAGTACATCCTTCCGAGGAGCCATGTACACCCAGTACATATTTTCATCATCTCACATGCGTTACACACAAGCATGCAGTTCAAATGAGATGTCATCATAAAAAATTTCAATCATAGGTTTCCAAACCTACTCCAAACACATCCCTCCGAAAAGCTATGTATCCAAGTACATCCTTTCGAGGAGCCATGTAGACCCAGTACATCCTTCCAAGGAGTTATGTATCTCAAACACATCCTCCCGAGAAGCTATGTACTCCAAGGGCGTACTTTCTTCATCTCACATGCGTTACTTACAAGTATGCAGTTCACATGAGATGTCATCATAAAATTGTAATCATAGATTTTCATATCTATTTCATGCATACATGATTTTCCAAATATCAAACGATCAATAACATTGATAGTCAAATAAAAATCTGAGTTCACAATTATGCTTCCTACAGAAAATCAGATTTTTGCAACCATGAGGCCATCCTCATATTGTTTGGATTTTGTAAGTGGGGGCACTTATCCCCTACTTACACATGCTATCCCAAAACCTGGACATCCACATACAACATGTTATCTTGACACCATTTTAAATCATCCAAATAGTCACAGTTAACAATAGGAAACTTCAGACATCAAGCAATGCAAGACAAGCATATCCATTGTTAGCATGATTCAAAACCATCAGAGGAGATCACAGTCTCCCATAATCAACATAAAAACTTGCAATCTAAAGTTTAAAAATATGTTCTCAGTCATGAGATCCTTCTCATGGCACATGGTAGCTTCCTGCCCTGGGTTTCATTGGGCACAACCATACTAATATGCTCAGTTCATTCTACCAGCAGTCTTTAGGAAGTCCTCATATGTATGCCCATACACACAAGGGTAATTTCCTCATGGAACTAGAAGTTCACATGTAGGATTCCTCAGCCTATACATAGACTCAACTTTACCTGCAAAATTGTGGAAATTGAACCCAGGTGTTAGAACAATTACACTCACAAAAATTGCCAATTACACATGCAAATTACACACAAAGGAGACTGAATATGGAGAAGAACACTAATCTATATTGAATAAGTGTACAATAGCCAACCCTATTGTTAACGAGCCTAGATGGCACAATTGTCAACCGAGAGACAACCCGATCCGAAAGTTTTCAAAGATGCTCTCAGTCGTTAGGTAGCTGCCTCTGACGGGTTTAAGGCCCTGTTGCCTTCCCTAAACTACTCCCAGCTACAGGAAAATACTCATAAAAGAAAAACTAAAACTACTGATTGTTAACTAATTCTATATTATACCTATGAATATACACAACGAACTGTTAACGATATTTAATGAATTAGTTTAATATATCATACAACTAACAGCTGGGATTAATCTAATAAAACAATTACTCTATGAATACAAGAGTAGATAATTAAAGAAATTATTAACAGCTTCAATGAATTTACAAAAGTTACAGTATAAACACATGTACATTAATAACAGGATTAAAATGATAACTGATCGAAATATTAATGTCAGATCTGATCCAATATGGGTTTTCTGTAAAAATAAATGAAGAGGACTATCATTAACCTAACATAATTGTCCTATCCTGATCAGGAGCGAAGAAACATTAACCTGGAATAAAATTTGCAAATAATGCTACTGTAATCCTAATAACATTCAGAAGAAATTCTGAAATTTAACAAGAGAACACAGTGAACAATTAAATCACATATATCATGATAAAAAACATCAAATCTGCTATGTGACATATATCAGCAAATTAAAACCAACATAAGTCGATAGTTCAATATGATGTATTTTGCATAATTCATTAAATAAATAATGACAAAACATAAAGGCTGCAGAAAAAAGTGACAAGATCAAACAATATCATCAATACATTTCCATAGTATAAAAACTGTAAATATATATATATATATATATATATATATATATATATATATATATATCACCAGTCAAAAGTGCTGTATCTGTCAACAAAAAATTGTCTTAGGTCATAGAAAATGATTACAGTCATCTTGCCTCGCCCTTTTCCCAAAACTATCGACCCCCCTTATTCAGTAATACATGTCTCCTTTAAATACATGCCATCTCACATGGAGATAGTTCTATAAAACTGGAAACTACCAAATCAAAATCTTAACCAATTTCCTTTAAAAATGACAAGTGAAACTGTCATTTTCTATATGTGTTATAATGTCTTGAAATTGGAAAGATTCAATTAATGACACAAAATCACAAAATGATAAAGGCACTAGTCATGTGGTGACACCTGGGAAACAACAAACCAACCGATTTGTTCACGATTCCCCAGGAATCATCCTCAAAGTGAGCGATCCAAGAAAAACGCATCAACCATATAACCTGCAGCACTACACAATAAAAAGAAATAATTAACACCTACGCAAGAGCAAAATAAAATAAACTACATAATCCATGAATTAATTCAAACCAATACCTGTCACAAAAATAACTTGATTGTCACTTGATTATAACTTCAAACCTGAAAACTTCTTAAACATATATACAATAGAGAATGTGCCCGAAATATTATAATTTTACAGGAGCATTAAACACCTGTATATTCACACCATTCGCCGGATTCTGTGAATGACCCTAGAATTGCATCAAAGTAACCTGAGCATTGAGCTCACGCACCTTTTCCTCATTCTTATGATTCTCGTTTTGCAATTTCATTACCCTGCGAATTAACCTGTTTTTATGCTTCTTCAAACGCAGCACACATTTATCATCTGAATCGATTTTCTCTTTCAGCCTCAAATTCTCAGCCTTGATAACATCATCACGTGTCACCATCTCTGTCAGTTCTAATTCCATTCTGTGGATTTTATCTAGCAGACAACTAACAAAGAGTGGGTGAACGGTTTCCCCAATTCGATAAGACCCAGGTAAATTAACTTCAACGGACTTACCCTTCATTGGAGGGTCGATCACAGGGTCAACCTAAAGATTCTTATCAGACACATGAGGGCTGCTATCTGCGGGGTTTACGAAAGGCTCATAACCAATATCAAGACCATTATCAGGTGAAACAGTTTTCTCTTCCTCATCGTCTAGCACAACTATTTCAATATCAACATTGTTGCTCACGACAGACTTAACAGCATTAACCTTGGATAACATACTCCTCGTAAACCTACCAGTAACCTTACCATTCAGCCTTTTGCCCTTCTGTTCGCAGGAATTCTAATTATGTTTCGGTGTCACAGGGGATAGATTTAAAGCTTTCTTCCTACGCTTGAAAGGAATAGGACTATCAGGACTACTCACAGGAGCGGGAGCATTATCATCGCGTACACCGGGGTTTACACAAACAACAGGGTTCGACATAGGCTTGCGCACAGGCGAAGTCAAAACTTGACAAGGCTCTTGATGTTTTAAACACTCTTCAAGGCAATCGAATTGGAAATGGCAGAATGCCAAGAAGCCATTCTGTTCCAGGAAATCATCCCACGACCGGTTTTGCTTAGACAATTCTCTTTCTACCAATATCCTAACCAAGCCGTGATGGAACAGAGTGCGACTGATGTTCTTCGGCCCCTTTTTAATGGCCGAAGACATCTTGGTCATACTCTTAACTAGACAATGAGGCAAATTAAGAGGAAAGCTAAGAAACACAGCCATTAACTGGAGATGATATACATAAGCCGAGGAAAAACGACCCTCACAGGTCACATACCTGTGGATAACATCGAGGACCGGTGCCATTCTTTCTTGAAGTATTTCCTTGATACCCCGGTTCGGAAAGAAACATCTTGGCAAGGGTTCTTCATCATTTGTCTCCATTCCGTGACCTCCATCTGCTTATATTTGAACCAACGTTCACCTGTCAATGGCAGGCCCGTAGCCAGAGCAACTGAGCGCTCGTCGACCCTGAATTGGAGATCAGCCACACTAACCCTAGCATCAACCAGTGACATGGCGAACAACCTAGTCACCTCAGGGTTCGAGTCCGCGAACTTGCGAATGAATGGCAACCATCCTACTGCTTCAACCTTGGCTAATAGGTCAGGGTTTCCATCAAGGAGTTTGGTATCACTGGGTTCAACCCTAACCACCGGAGCCATAGCTGCGAGCGAAAATGCACACAGCTGCACACAGATTAGATACCACAAATCTAAACCCGACAATAAACTGGAGAGTGAGCATTCAGGGTGTAAACCAAGCAGAAAACACAAGCAATGAAACCCAACGTTCTCATAAACAAATTGTGCCATGAACAAAACCAGACAAGACCCCTGTAAACTCAGCATGGGGGAGGGAGAATAACCACGCAGAGTGGTAATCAAGTGATAAAAGATCTAACGGTGAAGACTCCAATCCAGACTCGTTTTGATTATTTATCCGGCCCGATCGTAATAACACCACTCCTCGCATCAGATACAGATGTTCAACGAGCATGGAGCCACGACGCTGAGCACGTACTGGCAATTGAATATCATTTACAGAGCCACGTACGAGTGTAATGATGCCGTATCAATATGTGATCAAGTGGATGAGATAGCGACACGAATGGAACCAGCCAGAAGGAATGGATCTTGGGTGTTTACCATCAACCTTACCTTATGATGATTTAAATCTTTGTGGGTGGCGAGCATACGACACAACACAAACCATCAAACAAACACCAGAACTTCACGATATGGATCATATTATAAGAATCGAAATTAAACACTTATGGTAATATTGAGTATGGTTTGGAGCCTAAAGGACGAACTTTAGGATAAGGCATGTTTGCATAAATTATTAAGCCTTCAATGTTCTAGGACCTTGTCAAATTTACAATAAACCAATGACACATATCCATTAATTAATATTCAAGTGAAAACTTATAGTGAGAGGCATAACAAACAAAGCTTATCCCTTAAGTTGTAAAGATAAATTCATCCAAAGTAATGGTTTTAATGTAATGATTTATGTCCATTAACCATAGTTCACAAAGATGCAAAAAACATGGAATATCACCATTTCAGTAGCTATCGATTCTTTAAATTTGAAATGATAAATTTAAACATTTCATCAACAAAATGAAATTTTGTTTGATGAAACATGTTTTTTAAGGCTGTTGGGTAGGGGCACAATAGATGGCGACTGACTTGGCGGAACAGTTATCTCTGATTTGTTAACCTGAAATCATGCAATCAAAGAAATTAGATCCCTCATGTATGCCATTATACAGAAGTAAATATTTTAACATCTCAAACAGATCCAAGAATTTCACATTTCTAAAAATTACCAGAAATTTACATTCTTAATTACTTATTTGATGAAGATCATGTCTCTCACAAAATTTAGTCCAAAAGAAGTAAAACAGTAAGTGGCTTGGTTTTGAAGAATAAAGTCTCAATACCACAAGCATGGCCCTGCTGCCAGCAGGCGTCCATAGCCTCGACAAGGTTACTTCAAAGCCCAAAGAATGCCAGTATCCCATCTGTCAGCTTATAGATATACAATTCTGGTTAGGCTGAACTGTTATCATCATTTTTCCCCTTTTTTTTTCTTTTTTTTATATATATTTCTAAAGGCCATGGTTCTGGCTTGGTAACCAGGTAGTAACCATGTCAGTCACCAATCTGCATTACAGTAAATAAACTGGCTCGTAATGAGACCCTTTATCCCTTGGTGTTTTGTCCAAGGGCCATTGTCCAGGCTTGGTGACCGGAAACGACAATGTTACTGAATGCAAACCTATGATCCTGAACAGACTGGCTCGTTATGAGACCCTCTATCCTTCAGATGATTTTAGAGAAATATTCGAATCCAACCATGGCCAGATTGTAGTTATGTTTAATCTCTAATGAGATTATCTTGACAGATAGGGAGGCATGTCTTATTCTCTTTACGAGAGGGATGGCGTAAAAGACTTAAATAGATAACCTTGACAAATACTGCCCTAACCCCTTTGGAAAAATATTTGCAGAAACTCGTCTCATTAATTTATATTAACATGATTTAAGAATTTCTGGTAAAATCTAGAAAAATGAAAAAATTGTTCACTGTTCAAGACGTAAAACAGTATGACAATTTTCAGGATAGTAAAATCTTCGCACATGATTTGTAAATCAATCAGAAGATTTGATGAAAAGTCATCAGCTTGAAGTTTGAGAAATTGATGAGTCTTACAAATACACAAATAAAACATCAAATGAGTATGAGAAAATGCTCAAAACAAACCAGTAGAATCAACACACCAAGAAAACCACACGAGATATATACAGGATAATCCCTCAATGGGGATTAGCAGAAATATTTTTTGATGAGATGACCATTTACTGGAAGGTTCTCGATGTCTCCCTCCATTTTCTGCAACCTGAACATACTAGGACCAATTTTTTCTACAATGATGAATGGTCCCAGCCACAGGCATTGGAACTTGGTATGTTTTCCTCGATCTTCGTGCTCCTTGTCCCATTTCAGAACTAGGTCACCTACTTCTAGATTCCTAGTGGCTGATTTTCTGTGATCGAACCAGCGTTTCAATGTCTTCTAATGTTGGTCAAATTTCTTTCTGGCTAACTCTCTTTCTTCTTCTAGCTTAAGCAAGGTATTAATTCTATGTTCCATGGCAGAACATGCTGTTTCTTGTACTGACTGGGAAAGCTATAGAGAGGGTAAAAATAGATGAAGAGGCAAGATAGCTTCCTTACCGTATACCAAGAAAAAGGGAGAGTTACCAATGGCAGACTTGGGAGTTACCCTGTCAGCCCATAGGGCATTAGATAAATCGTTGTGCCAATTTCTATGATGATTAACCACCATGCGTTTCAGAATTTTGATTAAATTTTTATTAGAAGATTCAGCTAATCCATTACCCTGAGGATAATAATTAGCTGAATATTTTAACTTTATGCCCTTTTCCAATGCATATTCTGTTAATTTGACAAATGAAAAATAGGTTGCATTGTCAAAAATCAAAGATTCAGGAACACCAAACCTGGTGACAATAAAAAATTCAAGGAAGGATATCACCTGTTCTGAGTTAACCACTTGCAAAGGGATGGCTTCAACCCATCTAGTGAAATAATCGGTGGCTGTCAGAATGTATTTGTGCTGCTGTGAGGAAGCTGGTGTAATTGGACCAACAATATCCAAGCCCCATTGTTGAAATGGACCTTCAAAAATAACAGGCTAGAGAGGTAATGCTGGTTTCTTAAGCCTGCCGCCTGCTCTTTGACATTCTTGACATTTCCTAGCAAAGGCATATGCATCTTTGAACAACGTAGGCCAGTAATAACCTGCCTTGAGTACTTTATGTGTAGTGGTTTCTCCGCCAAAGTGTCCCCCGGCCGGCCCTGCATATAATTGAGGCAGCACCGTATCAGCTTCATTTCTTTCTAAACAACGAAGGAGGACCCCTTCGAAATTTTTCTTGAACAGAATATTATCAATCAGCTGATAAGGGGTAGATCTCAATCTCAAAGCTCTTTTGCTACGTGCATCTAAATGTATAGGGGCATTTCCATGCACAAGAAAAAACTTAATGTCATGATACCAAGAATCAGGGGGGTTTGAGATCAGAAAAACTTCCCTTTCGAACAGAAAATGTTCATCGATGAAGTGCAGATCAGATTCAGACATATCTGAAGATCCAGATGCCTCCTTGCAAAGCCCCTATCCTCTGACAATCTTTAAAGGCTTGATTTCCAGGTCATACTCCTAAAGTGATGTAACCCAATGGGCTCGTTTTTCACCCAGGTCCTTTTGTACCAAAAGATTTCTAAATGCGGAATAAGGCACAATGACTTTGGTATGAGACTTCAGCAGGTAAGGTCGAAAATGCTTTACTGACTTAAAGACATCAAATGCTTGTTTGTCTACTTCTGGGTAATTCAGCTCTGCGCCATTCAAACCAGAACTCGTAAAAGCAATGGGAGCTTCATTATTTTCGTGATTTTTCTGCGTTAAAACAGTAGCATACGAAGAGTCAGAAGCAAACATATACAAAATAAATGGTCTAGAAAAATATGGGCTTATTAAGGTAGGAGATTCAGCAATAGCTTTCAATATATCGTAAAAAGATTGTTTTTCTTCAGGAGACCATTTAAACTCAGCATCTTTCTTAATCATTTTCTGAAGTGGTCTGACAATCTCAGTGAAACCAAGAATGAATCTGGAGACAAAATTTATTTTTCCTAGAAATGACTGCATAGTTTTCTTTGAGTGAGGCATAGAAATCTGTGCTATAGCCTGGGTACGTTGAAGGTCAATGTTGATACCTTGTTTTGAAACTACAAAACCCAATAACTTACCTTCAGTAACTGCAAAGATGGATTTCTTGGGATTCAGAGAGATCCCATATTTCCTGCAACGCTCAAAGACCCTTCTAAGATGTGTTGGGTGGTCAGCTCTGTTTTTTGAAAAGACAGTTATGCCATCAAGGTAAATGATGACAAATTGGCCGATCAGGCCTCTAAACGCAATATCCATCGCCCTTTGAAATATTGCTCTAGCATTAGTTAAGCCAAACGGCATTTTCCTGTAGGCATAAGTTCCCCAAGGGGTTCTAAAGGTTGTTTTCAACTGATCTGTTTTGGATACTAGTACTTGATTGTATCCCGAAAATCCATCTAAAAGTGAGAACATTTCAGATCTAGAGACCTGTTGTAATATCTTTTCCATAGGCGGAATGGGATAATTGTCTTTTTCCGAAACCTTGTTCAGATTTCGGAAATCAACGCATAACCTAATATCACCATTTTTCTTTCTAACGGGGACAAGATTTGCCACCCACTGTGCATGCCGCACTAGAAAAATTATTCTAGCAGCGAGGAGTTTGTTAAGTTCTTTCTTAACAGCTGGTTCCAGACTAGGGTGCATTTTCCTCAATTTCTGCTGGAATGGTTTCTCCTGTTGTTTCATGGGAATGACATGTTGCATTATGTTTGGATCAAATGTCTTGAGATCGTCATATGTCCAAGCAAAAATGTCTTTAAACTCATTGAAGAGTCATACAAAAGCTGTTTTTTCCTGGGGAGAACATTTACTGCCTAGATTGACACATTGAGGACTGTGTTTGGTACCTAAATTTATGATTTCAGATTGCATAGTAGAGATGTTGGTTTTACAGTTCCTTGCACCTTTAAATTTATCTTTCAAATCATAGAATTTCTCAAGTTTAATTACAGATCTAGGAAGGGTACTGACTTGATTGAGGGATTCCTCAATTGAACAAGGTTTATGAATTACCGCAAAGTTGTACAGATCTTCATCATGAGTCATTTCATCGATGACTGTGTCTTTAAAAGTATCCTTCATGGTGAAAAACTCGATTAACTGTTCATCGTGATCAAAGACTCTCCAATTGACAATGTTATCAGGTATGGAAGGTCTAAAAAGAAGTTCAACAGAAAAAGAATCAGCAAGCATTCCTTCAGACGGAATTAACCTTGAAGCAACATTAGCTAACAGGTCTGCTTCCTGGTTCAAATAACAAGGAATAGAATTTATGTTAAAAGCTTCAAACGATAATAATAAATTCCATACCTCTGTCTGGTAATTTCTAAGATGTCCAGCAATGCAATGTATAGTGTTACGTACCTGTCTAATGATAATCTCAGAGTCTCCTAACACTACCAAAGCTTTAGCTCCTAGATCAATTGCCTTTTTCAGCCCTTGAATAAGGGCTTCATATTCAGCAATATTATTGGTACATTTGAATTCTAACCTGCAAGCAACAAAGTACCTTTTTCCCTGAGGATCTATTAACAGGCAACCGGCCCCAGCTCCTTCCTTTGACTTAGATCCGTCAAAGTATAGAGACTAGAGGCCATCATTCAGGTCCAAATGTGCAGTGTTTGGAACTGGACTTTCATCCGAAACTTGTGTAAAATGGAAAACTTCATATTTATGTTCCGAATCTTGGACTGATGAAGTTTCGGCCTCAAGGTTTCCAAAGAAAGAATCAACCATGTAATTTCCCATTATGGTATCAGTAAATAGCACTGGTTCGTTTGAGTCATCCAGTTCGATGACCGTGTGCTTCATATAACATTCTCGATCAATTCTGATTTTGTTTGGACGACCATTATGAGGTATCCATAAGTGTGACCAGTCCGTTGCAAAATATCCCTTCAGTTTTTCAGACCAATCTTTGCTGAGGAATAAGCCATATGCCTTAGGGATATCTGCAACAATTATATCAATGATGAAATGAACTTGAGGATTTGAGGCTATTCTTATCAGTACTTCGTTCAACTTTCCTATTACCTTTACATTAGATCGATCAAGTTGTACAATGTTTGTATCACATGGCACGGGGACTGCATTAAGTTTTTTGCATACTGAATATGGCATAACATTTTTAGAAGCCCCTGAGTCTATCATACAATTGTGTACTTTACGATTGTAGATTTCAAATGTAAGTAGAAAAGGAGGAGTTGAGGAATCCGATTTCTTACCTATGGACGAGGCATTGACTGAAGATTTTGTTGTGTTGTCTTTAGTATTAGCAGAATTGTTTTGAGTGGAGGAATTTTTGCCAATTTTACCTAAAGAAACCCCTTGCATCATCTTATCTCGAATCACAGGCAATTTGAGGAGTTCATAGATAGAAATGTTGGCTCTAATTTTCTTCAAATCCTCAACCAAGTCATATTCCAAATCAAGAGATTGTGTAGACTTAGTATTGGAAGGTTGGTTTTTTGTTTTGACATATGAACTATCATCTATAGACTTTGTAGAAGGTTCCCCTGAGGGATGATCTTTCTTGCTTCTAGTGTTATATTGATGCTGATTGACATTCACAACAGCCACATATTCATCATCAGTCAATTCCGTGGTATCCCAGAAGTGACTAATAACTTGAGGAGGTTTATCATCAGTGGTATTATCAGTGCCTTGGGTATCTTCAGAATTCTGTCCTGAAGATTGGGTTTCACTTTCAGCTGATGTTTCTAGGCCTGAGACTAATAGTTTTAGGAAACTATTAATTTCATCAACATTATTAGCTTCAGATGGTGGAATCTGTTTAGCAGCTGTATTTTGAAATGGTCTTCTAAAAGGCTGTCTAGGTGGTTCTTTATTCGGAGTACTTTCAGAAGTACCTTTCTTCAAATCTATGATTTCATTGGATAGTTTCTTTATGACTCTTTGAAGACTGTCCAGGTCTAGTGCATCTTGAACCTTCTTCTCAGGATTTGCAATTTTGGAAGGACTCTCAGCCTTTTTGCGAGAAGAAGATGCAGAATCAGTGTCTACCCCAGGGTTTGTCTTAATAGCAAACATGTCTTTCTCAACCTTAATGGCTTCATCAAAAGTTTCAGTGAGAGTAGGCTTGGAAGCTCTCCTGACAAACATGGCCATAGACGCGGGTAGGGCTGAAGTATAAAATTCAATAGTGACATCTTCAGCCGGCCTTGAGGTGGCAGGGATTCTATTTCTAAGAGTCAAGAACCGTTGGTTAAAATATTTAACCTTCTCATTGGCTTCCATATGGATCCTAGACAATTCTAACACCAACACAGCTAGAGTCTTATCGTCTCCAAACTTGTTCATGAAAGCCAACTCGAATTCATTCCAGTTAGTAATAGAACTAGCGGTAAGTGAAAAATACTAAGTCGAGGCTTTGCCCTCAAATGTGTAAGGGAAAAGTCAACAGACTACATCTTCTTGTTCAACATCCAGAAGCCGAACTCCTAGCATGAATTTTTTTACATGATCTTCTGCAGGCTCTTTTAGCTCGGGGTTAAACTTGGGAAACAACTTCTCAGGATGCTTTGGCAAAGGATGTTGATCACCTGGAATAGCAACCGCATCCTGAGCTAACCATGGCATATTGGCATTGGGGTTCGGGTTTACACCTGCCATGTTCCTTGGTGATGGAGGTGGTGAAGGTGGAGTTTGAGAAACGTGAGGAGGTGAGTGAGGCGATGATGGTGGTCGACTAGACCCTCCTGTAGCAGGTGGTCCTGAAGAAGATGAAGGTTGATTGGTGCCTATTAGAGACTGTGATAATTGATAGTTAGAGAAGACACCTAAAGGTCGATCTTGTTCTTCAGGTGTAGACTTAGTATGGTGAGTGCGCGGATGTCTGATCTATGGAAGAGGAATTTTGGTAGGTTGGATTCTAGTAAGATTCGAATAGGCTCTTGTTAAAATCCTGCGGGATTCATTTATGGCCTGTTCAAACTGATCAAGTTCTTCAGGTGGATGAGCACCGCTAGCATTGAACTGATGAATGAGATTTCGAATAGTATTGTTCAACGGAGTCTCATCTAATGACTGGAATGTTTGTGGTTGAGATGATGACTGTATTTGAGGGGTAATGGGCTGATTAATTTTGTGAACGGGATTATTTTCATTAGCCATTTGCTTAAACTGGTCCTCCTTCTAGCGCCATTGTTGACGGGCCTAGATGGCACAATTTTCAACCGAGAGACAACCCGATCCAAAAGTTTTCAAAGATGCTCTCAGTCGTTAGGTAGCTGCCTCTGACGGGTTTAAGGCCCCGTTGCCTTCCCTAAACTACTCCCAGCTACAGGAAAAGACTCATAAAAGAAAAACTAAAACTACTGATTGTTAACTAATTCTATATTATACCTATGAATATACACAACGAACTGTTAACGATATTTAATGAATTAGTTTAATATATTACACAACTAACAGTTGGAATTAATCTAATAAAACAATTACTCTATGAATACAAGAGTAGATAATTAAAGAAATTATTAACAGCTTCAATGAATTTACAAAAGTTACAGTATAAACACATGTACATTAATAACAGGATTAAAATGATAATTGATTGAAATATTAATGTCGGATCTGATCCAATATGGGTTTTCTGTAAAAATAAATGAAGAGGACTATCATTAACCTAACCTAATTGTCCTATCTTGATCATGAGTGAAGAAACATTAACCTGGAATAAAATTTGCAAATAATGCTACTGTAATCCTGAAAACATTCAGAAGAAATTCTGAAATTTAACAAGAGAACACAATGAACAATTAAATCACATATATCATGATGAAAACATCAAATCTGCTATGTGACATATATCAGCAAATTAAAACCAGAGGAAGTTGATAGTTCAATATGATGTATTTTGCTTAATTCATTAAAGAAATAATGACAAAACATAAAGGCTGCAGAAAAAAGTGACAAGATCAAACAATATCATCAATACATTTCCATAGTATAAAAACTGTAAATATATATATAGATATCACCAGTCAAAAGTGCTGTAACTGTCAACAAAAAATTGTCTTAAGTCACAGGAAATGATTACAGTGATCTTGCCTCGCCCTTTTCCCAAAACTATCGACCCCCCTTGTTCAGTAATACATGTCTCCTTTAAATACATGCCATCTCACATGGAGATAGTTCTATAAAACTGGAAACTACCAAATCAAAATCTTAACCAATTTCCTTTAAAAATGACAAGTGAAACTGCCATTTTTCTATATGCATTATAATGTCTTGAAATTGGAAAGATTCGATTAATGACACAAAATCACAAAATGATAAAGGCACTAGTCATGTAGTGACACCTGGGAAATAGCAAAGCCAACCGATTTGTTCACGATTCCCCAGGAATCATCCTCAAAGTGAGCGATCCAAGAAAAACGCATCAACCATATAACCTGCAGCACTACACAATAAAAAGAAATAATTAACACCTACGCAAGAGAAAAATAAAATAAACTACATAATACATGAATTAATTCAAACCAATACCTGTCACAAAAATAACTTGATTGTCACTTGATTATAACTTCAAACCTGAAAACTTCTTAAACATATATACAATAGAGAATGTGCCCGAAATATTATAATTTTACAGGAGCATTAAACACCTGTATATTCACACCATTCGCTGGATTCTGTGAATGACCCTTGAATTGCATCAAAGTAACCTGAGCATTGAGCTCACGCACCTTTTCCTCATTCTTATGATTCTCGTTTTGCAATTTCATTACCCTGCGAATTAACCTGTTTTTATGCTTCTTCAAACGCAGCACACATTTATCATCTGAAGCGATTTTCTCTTTCAGCCTCAAATTCTCAGCCTTGATAACATCATCACGTGTCACCATCTCTGTCAGCTCTAATTCCATTCTGTGGATTTTATCTAGTAGACAACTAACAAAGAGTGGGTGAATGGTTTCACCAATTCGATAAGACCTGGGTAAATTAACTTCAACGGACTTGCCCTTCATTGGAGGGTCGATCACAGGGTCAACCTAAAGATTCTTATCAGACACATGAGGGCTGCTATCTGCGGGGTTTATGAAAGGCTCATAACCAATATCAAGACCATTATTAGGTGAAACAGTTTTCTCTTCCTCATCGTCTAGCACAACTATTTCAATATCAACATTATTGCTCACGGCAGACTTAACAGCATTAACCTTGGATAACATACTCCTCGTAAACCTACCAGTAACCTTACCTTTCGGCCTTTTGCCCTTCTGTTCGCAGGAATTCTCATTACATTTCGGTGTCACAGGGGATAGATTTAAAGCTTTCTTCCTACGCTTGAAAGGCATAGGACTATCAGGACTACTCACAGGAGCAGGAGCATTATCATCGCGTACACCGGGGTTTACACAAACAACAGGGTTCGACATAGGCTTGCACACAGGCAAAGCCTGAACTTGAAAAAGCTCTTGATGTTTTGCACACTCTTCAGGGCAATCGAATTGGCAATGGAAGAATGCCAAGAAGCCATTATGTTCCAAGAAATCATCCCACGATCGATTTTGCTTAGACAATTCTCTTTCTACCAATATCCTAACCAAGCCGTGATGGAACAGACTACGACTGATGTTCTTCGGCCCCTTTTTAATGGCCGAAGACATCTTGATCATACTCTTAACTAGATAATGAGGCAAATTAAGAGGAAAGCCAAGAAACAAAGCCATTAACTGGAGATGATATACATAAGCCGAGGAAAAACGACCCTCACAGGTCACATACCTGTGGATAACATCGAGGACCGGTCGCCATTCTTTCTTGAAGTATTTCCTTGATACCTCAGTTCGGAAAGAAACATCTTGGCAAGGGTTCTTCATCATTTGTCTCCATTCCGTGAACTCCATCTGCTTATATTTGAACCAACGTTCACCTGTCAATGGCAGGCCCGTAGCCAGAGCAACTGAGCGCTCGTCGACCTTGAATTGGAGATCAGCCACACTAACCCTAGCATCAACTAGTGACATGGAGAACAACCTAGTCACCTCAGGGTTCGAGTCCGTGAACTTGCGAATGAATGGCAACCATCCTACTGCTTCAACCTTGGCTAATAGGTCAGGGTTTCCATCAAGGAGTTTGGTATCACTGGGTTCAACCCTAACCACCGGAGCCATAGCTGCGAGCGAAAATGCACACAGATTAGATACCACAAATCAAAACCCGACAATAAACTGGAGAGCGAGCATTCAGGGTGTAAACCTAGCAGAAAACACAAGCAATGAAACCCAACGTTCTCATAAACAAATTGCGCCATGAACAAAATCGGACAAGACCCCTGTAAACTCGGCATGGGGGAGGGAGAATAACCACGCAAAGTGGTAATCAAGTGATAAAAGAACTTACGGTGAAGACTCCAGCCCAGAATCGTTTTGATTATTTATCCGGCCCGATCGTAATAACAACACTCCTCGCATCAGATACAGATGTTCAACGAGCATGGAGCCATGACGCTGAGCACGTACTGGCGATTGAATATCATTTACAGAGCCACGTACGAGTGTAATGATGCCGTATCAATATGTGATCAAGTGGATGAGATAGCGACACGAATGGAACCAACCAGAAGGAATGGACCTTGGGTGTTTACCATCGACCTTACCTTATGATGATTTAAATCTTCTAGGGTGGCGAGCATACGACACAACACAAACCATCAAACAAACACCAGACCTTCACGATATGGATCATATTATAAGAATCGAAATTAAACACTTATGGTAATATTGAGTATGGTTTGGAGCCTAAAGGACGAACTTTAGGATAAGGCATGTTTGCATAAATTATTAAGCCTTCAATGTTCTAGGACCTTGTCAAATTTACAATAAACCAATGACACATATCCATTAATTAATATTCAAGTGAAAACTTATAGTGAGAGGCATAACAAACAAAGCTTATCCCTTAAGTTGTAAAGATAAATTCATCCAAAGTAATGGTTTTAATGTAATGATTTATGTCCATTAACCATAGTTCACAAAGATGCAAAAAACATGGAATATCACCATTTTAGTAGCTATCTATTCTTTAAATTTGAAATGAGAAATTTAAACATTTCATCAACAAAATGAAATTTTGTTTGATGAAACATGTTTTTTAAGGCTGTTGGGTAGGGGCACAACACCTGTGAATTCATAGGCTGCAACAATAAATAATTACATGAGAGATTCGAATGCATTGGGATGCCATTCGAATTTGGTCAAAAGCAGGCTTACTAAATCTAAGCAAATCCCCCATAGGTGCATAAAGCAGTTTCCAAATCTTTCTAGGAGCTCACGAATTGGCAAAATCAATTAGGAAAGCTAATAGATGATGGAAGGACAACTCATACATGCTTTTCTTAGGAGAAAATAGTGGAGGATGATGAGGACAAAAAACAAGTTAACTTCACCTAGTCAAACTTTCCCAATTGCCTTAAAACTCAGCAAAAGTAGGCAATAAAGCAGAGAAAGTAGACATGCACTAGGAAGGTCAAGAATAAAGTAGATTTGATTCCAAGTGGTTTCCCAAGCGCTCCATGACTCAATTTTAGTAATTTTGACCACTTTGGACATGTGGAGGACAACTTGCATAAGGTGGAATATGGAAACTAGGAAAATAAGACAAAAATGAATTAATTAATGTCTAAGGTAGCTAACTATGGGTTGATTATTCTAACACCCCCCCTTAAGCCTAACTTATGAGTAAAATATCAGAAAATTATAGGGCCTAGCAACAAGGCTTAGTCACCCTTTACATATTGCATGTCCATTTAACCAAGGAAAGAGGCAAAAACCCAGTGGGAAAAATCCTCCCTTAAACATGGACAGTAAAAAAAAATTTGAAAATATTGTCATCACTCATGCTTCATAGCACGATCAGAAATCCCCAGTAGTGATTTGAGACTGCTGAAAGTCTTCTCACAAAAAACTTTGGTGAATATATCTGCTACTTGTTCTGAAGATGAACAGAAGAGTAGGTGAATGGTGCCATCATGCACAAGCTGTATGATGTAGTGCATATGGATCTCAATGTGTTTGGTTCTTTGTCTCTGAACTGGATCATTGTAGATTCGAATGGTACTCTGATTAGATTCACAATAGATAGTAGTTGAGTATTCTGATTCGAAGCCACACTCACCAAGTAACCGTTGCAACCATAAACATTGAGTTGTTGCATTTACAACTCCTCTGTACTCTACTTCTGTAGATGAAAGTGCAATGGCACTATGTTTCTTGCTTGACCAGCTAATTGGTCCTTCAGCAAACATGAACACATATCCTGATGTTGAATTTCGATCTGTGTTGTCACCTGCCCAATCACTGTCAGTAAACCCAATCAAATCAAGATCAGATTTAGCTTTGTAGAAGATCCCATGAGTCCTTGCTCCCTGAACAAAGTTAAGGATCCTTTTGGCTGCTCTCCAATGGATCTCATGAGGCTGATCCATCTATCTTGAAGCCACACTTACTGCATAAGAAATATCAAGTCGTGTATGTGTAAGCTACAGCAAACACCCAATCAGTTGCCTATACAGTGTATTATTTACCATAGGTGAAGAATCTGTTTCTTCAAGCTTAACTCCTGAAAGGAAAGAAGTCTTGCTTGGCTTGCAATCCTTCATGTTGAACTTGCTCAGCAAATCCAAGTCATACTTGGACTGATGTACTTTTATTCCATGTTTGGTTTTAGCAATCTCGAGCCCCAATAATTGGCTCAATAACCCCAAATCGGTCATAGAGAATGCATGGTTCATTGCATCCTTCAAGGAGGCAATTTCATCCTTTGAGCTTCCTGTAATGAGAAGGTCATCAACATTCAAGACAATAATCATCAAAGAACCATGAATTAGCTTCAAATAAACATTTGGATCTAACTTGCATCGAACAAAATTCAATGATAGCAAAAAGCCATCAATCTTGGCATACCAAGCCCTGGGGGCTTGCTTAAGCCCATACAATGACTTCTCTAGCCTGCACACAAGAGATGGATTAGTAGCAAATCCTTGAGGCTGCTGCATGTAAATCTCTTCAGTAAGATCTCCATTCAGGAAATCACACTTCACATCCATGTGATGTACCTCTCACTGCTTCGAAGCTGCAATGGCTAAGGCTAGCCTGATGGAGTCCATCTTTGCCACAGGTGCAAAGGTCTCATTGTAGTCTATGCCATGTACCTGTGAGTAGCCCTTGGCTACCAATATTTCCTTATATTTCAAAGGTTAACCAGCAGCAGAAAACTTGGTTTTGTAAA
This sequence comes from Pseudotsuga menziesii, assembly GCA_001517045.1. NCBI lineage: Eukaryota > Viridiplantae > Streptophyta > Pinopsida > Pinales > Pinaceae > Pseudotsuga > Pseudotsuga menziesii. The sequence continues at coordinate 102,683 of LPNX010568273.1, forward strand.
CCCACTTACATTGAACTAGCTTCCTCCCTGGGGGAAGATCAACCAGCTCCCAAGTGTTGTTCTTCTGGAGTGAGCTGAACTATTCTTTCATGGTTGTTTGCCATCTTGGATCATGTGCTGCATCTTCATATGTCTGTGGGTCTAATTCAACCATCAGATATCATTTCTCTGCAAACAAATGATCTTTCATACACAGAGCACTCTAAAACTGAGATCTAGTCCTCCTAGGATCATTAGGATTTCCAGCTAGTTATCCAGCTACATGAATGGTCTTTGCTGCCCATTTTGGTCTTGTAGGACTCTAGGATCTGCAATTAAATCATAATTATCAGACATATCAGAATCAGCAAACTCAACTATCTCTTCACTTACATTCAATGGTTCCGGTGGTGAAGAGGATTCTTCAACTTCCACTGCTGCTAAAGGCTCTTCTTGGAACTGAACACTCCTTTCAATGAAGGCTTTGTTTGTGCTCAAATTGATCAGCTTGTACCCTTTTGAATCTTCAGAGTACCCAACAAATAGACACTCTTGGCTTTGGGGCTGCAAAGCCTTCCTCTTTTCTGTTGGAATTCTAGCCCAAGCCCTTGAGCCAAAAATCCTGAAGTGGGTCACATTTGGCTTGTGCCCACTCCATGATTTGAAAGGATTCATACCATCAAGATATTTATGAGGCACCCTATTCTGGATATAGGCTGCATATTTTATAGCTTTGGCCCAAAACTTTGGTGGCAAAGTCTTAGCCTCCATCATGCAGGTTGCCATCTCTTTCAGTGATCTGTTCTTCCTCTCAACAACACCAGTTTGTTGTGGTGTGTAAGGGATAGAATGCTGCATCTGCACAATATTGAATGAACTCAGACTTGACATACTCACCACCATTTTCAGATCTGAGGACCTTGAGTTTCCTCCCAGACTGGTTTTCAACCAAAGCCTTAAAGACTTTGAAGAGGCCAAAAACTTTAGATTTGTGTTTCAGGAAGTAAACCCAGCAGTACCTAGAAAAGTCATCTATGAATGTCAATGCATATTTGGCCTGACTCATTAACATATGAGGAAATGGGCCAGCAACATCACTGTGGATCAACTCAAGAGGTGCAGAGGTTCTCTCATGACTAGATTTCTCAAATTTATGCTCTGGGTGTTTTCGTAAGATGCAACCTTGACAGACTCCTTTGGAAAACTTAATCTTTGGTAACCCTATGACCATTTCTTTTTCACTAAGATCAGAAAGATACTTATATTTAAGGTGGCCAAATATTTCATGCCAAATCTTGCTTGCCTCATTAGCATGAATTAGAAGAGCAGAGGGGTTTGAGTAGGGTAGGAAGTGTGAGAACATGTATACCTTCGAAGTGTGATTTGCAATTCCTTTTGCAATGACTTTACCACTTGAGATCTCTGTGATCTCAACTTCATCAGGGGAGAGTATGACTTTCTTTGGAGACCCTGTGTGGGTCATTTGATACACTGATAAGAGGTTAGAGACAAGACCTGGAACATACAATACATTGTTGAACTTACCATGGTCAAGATCAATCCTCCCTTTGCCCAAAATTTCAGTGAGAGAGTCATCTCCCAGTACTATTGGTGGACCTTTCGACATGTCAAGTGAGGTGAATGCCTCCTTGGTCAAAACCATATGTCTTGAAGCTCCAGAATCAATGATGAAACTAGGTGAGCTTGATGTGCCAACAACCAATGCATGAACTCTGTCTCTGTCTTCTGAATTTGATCCTCCTTCCCTCTTCTTTGAGCTATCAGGAAGGGAGATGCCATTCTTCTCCAGGATTTGGGTCAGCATGTCAATTTGCTTCTTCATGCAGGAGCTTTCAAGATGATTTCCCTTACTGCAGTATGGGCACTTGCTCATTTCTCCTTTGTTCTTCTTCTTTTGGAAGTTCTTCTTGGAACCTTGGGGTTCCTCTAGAGACTTGTTCTTGTCTCTCTTTTACTCAGGTGGATTCTTAGCTTTCTTCTTGCCTTTTGAATCCACCCTTGAATCTCCAACAACCAGAGCTTGGTCTTTGGAAGGTTTGATGGTGCCCATCATCACCAATTTATCTTGTTCTTGCGTGAGAGATTCCATGAAATTTGCAAGGCTAGGCATTTTCCAGGATCAAGCTGTCAACTTTGTGGCATGGAAGGTCGAGACAAAGAATGAATAGTGAGGGCCAAGCTTCGAGAGTATGGCCAAAAACAGTTGCTCCTCCTTCTTTTTGATTCCACACTATTTTAGCTGCAAAACAAGGGCTTTGAACTTGGAAAAGTAGAGTTGCAAGGATTCGAAGTTGTTGGGACTCAGGGAGATCAATTCATTTTCAATTTGATGTCCCCTCATCTCATCTATCTTACCAAAAAGCTCAACAATATTCTCCCATACTTCATTTGGTGATGTTAATCCATTAAGATGGAAAAGGAGGTCTCTGGATATGCTCAGACACACGAGACCGTAGGCCTCATCCCTCCTGTTGTGCCATTTAATTTTCTCTGTAGCTGCATTGGGCTCTGCTTCTATTTCCATAGTCACTCTGTAGAGGCCCTTCAATCTCAATAGTATCTCCATCTCTGCTTTCCATTCAAATAAGTTAAATGGAGTCAAGATGATCTTTTGAGATTGATCCATAGCTCAGAAATTGTCCCTTTAGTCAGCAGAATGCTCCCAATCAATGATGTCAAACCTGGAATAACAAATTGGAACGAGAGAAATCGATCTACAAAGTCTCTGATACCATGTGGAAATTGAACCCAAGTGTTAGAACAATTACACTCACAAAAATTGCCAATTACACACAAAGGAGACTAAATATGGAGCAGAACACTAATCTGTATTGAATAAGTGTAAAATAGACAACCCTGTGAAGTCATAGGCTTCCAAAATAAATAATTACATGAGAGATTTGAATGCATTGGGATGCCATTCAAATTTGGTCAAAAGCAGGCTTACTAAATCTAAGCAAATCCCCCATAGGTGCATAAAGCAGTTTCCAAATTTGTCTAGGAGCTCATGAATTGGAAAAATCAATTAGGAAAGCTAATAGATGATGGAAGGACAACTCATACATGCTTTTCTTAGGAGAAAAGAGTGGAGGATGACGAGGACAAAAAACAAGTTAACTTCACCTAGTCAAACTTTCCCAATTGCCTTAAAACTCAACAAAAGCAGGAAATAAAGCAGAAAAAGCAGGCATGTGCTAGGAAGGCCAGGAATAAAGCAGATTTGATTCCAAGTGGTTTCCCAAGTGCTCCATGACTCAATTTTATCAAGTTTGACCACTTTGTACATGTGGAGGACAACTAGCATAAGGTGGAATATGGAAACTAGGCAAAGAAGACAAAAATGAATTAATTAATGTCTAAGGTAGCTAACTATGGGTTGATTATTCTAACAAAAATATCCTTCAGTGAACCTCTTGCAATATCCTACAAGTCCCACAAAAGATCTTACATCTGTTAGCTTTCTTGGAGCAGTCCTACTCATCAGGGCCTCAATCTTTTCAGGGTCTACATATATTCCTTTATTTGAGATAATGAGGCCCAAATAATGAATTTTATCTTTATAGAAGTCACATTTTCCCAACCTTGCATACAGCTTATGCTTCTTGAGCAATTTCAAAATCAGCCTCAAATATTCCACATGTTCTTCCTCATTCTTAGAATAAATAAGAACACCATCAAGGAGAACAAGAACAACATTGTCCAGATACTTACTGAAAACATTATTCATGAGGCACATGAATGTAGCTAGTGCATTTGTGAAACTAAATGGTACCAGTACAATCTCATAAGGTCCATACCTTGTTCTGAAGGTTGTCTTATGATTATTTTCATCATTGATTCTTACCTGATGGTAACCAGGCCCCAAGTCAATCTTGGAAAATACCTTTGTTCCTCTCATTTGATCAAAGAGGTCATCAATCCTAGGCAAAGGATACTTGTTCTTCATAGTGACTTTGTTCAACTGTCTGTAACCAATACACAACTAGAGTGTATCATCTTTCTCCTTGTCAAACCAAACTGGTGCTCCCCACGGGGACACACTCTACCTGATATGCTTCTTTTCCCACAAGTCTTGTAGCTGCATCTTCAGCTTAAGCATTTTTTGTGTACTCACCCTGTAGGGTGTCTTGGACATTGGTGTTGCTCCCGGCACAAATTGAACTATGATATCAATGTCCCTCTTTGGAGGAAGCCCTGGAAATTCATCAGGTAAAACATCCATGAATTCCTGCAATACATGAAATTCCTCCAACCTAGGGGGTTTCATTATTAGTTGCCTCCAAAACATGAGCTGCATGTACTCTGCAACTTTTCCCACATAACTTCTTCAGCTGTATTGCTGAAATCTACCTAATGGAGATCACTTTTGGAATGTCTCTCACAACCTTTAGGTTGCCTTCTTCATCCAAGCACTAAAAAGTATTGTTGTGACAATCAAGCATTTCTCTATGTGCTTCCAACCAATCCATTTCGATGAGGACATCATAGGATTCAAGTGGTAGAGCATTCAGATTTGCACAAGTGACTAACCCATCCATGACCAATGGACATTTCTTTACCACCTCACTAACTTTCTTCCTGATTCCAGTGGCCAGTTAGACTAACCATGATCTTCTATGCTTTGACTTCTTCAAAATGCACATCTCAGCAAGTCCATGGGTGACATAGTTGTGAGTGGATCCAGGGTTAATCAAAATAGGAATAGTCTACTTAGCAATCTCACCCTCAACTTCCACCATAGTTGATTGATGATCTTCCTGGTGTTCTTCTAACATTGCATAAATTTTAGGAATTGTCCCTGCTTCCTGACCCACAGTTTTAGCTTCTTGGGTGCTGGGGATTTGAGCTTCATTCCCACTCCGATGTGGACAGTACTTAATCAGATGGTCTCCTCTACATCCCCAACACTAGAGTGAATTTCTGTTCTCTTGTGGACCTCTTGGATTTTCCCTCATAGCATCTTTCTCCTGCCCATAGAGATCATGTGCATCATCCATGCTATTAATATTCTTGGCATTGATCTTCTTTGACCTTCTTGGTTGGAACAAGACCAACTTTCCAACCTGCACTATGAATCTGCATTTGGAAAAAACATATATTGACAGCTTTTTCAAACACAGACTTTTATTTTCACAAGCGACAATTATTTCCTGCCATCTTTCAACTTTCTAGTACCCGTAAATCCCACTGAGAAACCTGTTGAATTTCTCTGAAAAACAGTTGAAATTCTCTGTTTTGGTGAACTCAGCTTTTCCACTTGATCGACGAAACTCAGGTTTCCTTCCGACGTGTCAGCAAAATTTGTCGAGTTTTCCCGACACGTATCAGAAAAACTCTCCATTTTCATCCGATCGAAAAAACTCTGATTTTTCTCCCGACGTGTCAGAAAAACTCTGCTTTTTCTTCCAACACATCATCCAAACTTGCCATTCACTTCCGATCAGTGAAACTCATTAAATTTTTTGATGTGTTGGCAGAACTCACCGATTTCACCCAACACACATCGACAAAACTCACTTTTTCTTGTTGATAGGGGAAATTCCAACACTTGAAAAAAATTGAAAATTTTTCTTCCTTCTTTCATCAGTATACCATTCTGTAGTGCTCTGTCTGCTGGGCAGAGCACTCAGTCAATTTTTCATAGTGAAGAAAATATCTATTTCAAAATCAGAAATTTTTCCCAGTTAAATTTAGTGCAGAAAAGATAGTTTACTAGTGGAATACCTCGAATTTATTTTTGCTCTTGAATCCTGCTTCTGCTCCTGCTCCAGCTCCTGCTCCTGCTTTTCTCTCCCTTGCTCCTGAAGAAGCCTTATTGCCGGCTCTGATTTTCCACCCTGCCGACCAGCAGGTTTGCTGGCCCTAGGAAACCGACGGGTTTCCTAGCCCCCGAGCCCATGTACCAAGAAAATGGATAGAAACCTCCTTTCCTTAGAGTACAAATCTACCTGGTAGTAAATCCCCAAAATTTCTCCTTTCCTCTCTGTTATTTCATAAAAATTTCTTCTCTCCCGTTCTTTTCTGTAAAAATTCTCCCCCCCCTTGTTCTTTCATAAGAATTTCCCTTATACCTCCTTCCTCCACCGCCTTCCTCTTCCACCGCCCTTTCTTCCACCGCCCCTTTTATTAATTTCCTGTTATTCTTATTCTTGGGCAGTGTATTTTAAATTTTCGGTTGACAGGTGTTAGTTTCTTTGAACGGTATGTGTTACACATGTCCTAGCATTTTTACCTATGTGGCTTGCTCAAGATTATATTGAGCGGCAAGGTAATGGTTTTGTAAATTATGTTTATTATTTATTAATAACTTAAATAATAATTAAAAAATATATTAACCTTGATAATTATTATATATATATATATATATTTTTTCAAATAAATTAAAAGCACTTACTATTAATCATAAATTAATATGGGGCATTACATACACCCACCCTTCAGGAAACTTCGTCCCGAAGTTATGGTCAAACATAGTGATACTAGGTACATTTATAGGTTTAAAGCAATTCACAATTACTTAGTTAACCTATCGACTATTTAAATATTTCATACTAGCGTGCATGTGTGAGGTGTGCATGCATGGCCAGTACATGCACAGGCTGCACATGTACTATAGAAAAAACCCTTAAATTCTAACTGATACAATAATATTTTACGAAACATGACCCATATACAGATATAAGATGATTTCTTGTGAATTTTGGAGTTATTTAACAATTATGTTCTTATTAGTGAGTCAGTTAAGATTGGTACCTACCATCACTACTTCCAGTATCATAATTGTACAACTTTCAACCATAATAACTAAGATGTCCACCCATCCTAACCTACGTCCGCATCCTCCCTATCCTTCCTCTGCTAGTATAGAAGTGGATGTCGGCTTCACCGACCTGACCACGTAAGAACCTGAGAGCGATAGCGTCGGCTGAACAGCGGACCTAGCCTCTCCTAGCAGGCATCCGACCATCGTCATCACAACAACATGGGGAGCGTGTCTCATCACGGCCCTCCCACGACCTCGGGTACCCGACCGTCGTCATCACAACAACATGGGGAGCGTGTCTCAGCACTGCCCTCCCACGACCTCGGGTATCATAAAAACATAGGGTGGAACACATCCATCCCTCTCAACATCCTGGGTCTATATACCCTATCAAAACATACTTTGCTGCTATCCAGTTTATTGGTACATGTCATCGTATCAGCATTTGGCAATAAGGCTCTTCTTCAAGCTATGTATTGAGTCATACTTGCATCACATATTCAGCTACCACATAGCCCCTATACCCTGCAGGTTAGCACTATGCAAAACATGCATTCATAACAACATTAAATCAATAGTTGGTCCGTTATCATTCACATTATTTCCTTTCATCATAAAAGCACAAAATAAATCATATCATGGATGGGTACCCATGTACCTCATCATACATATCACATCATATCAAGGATTACTATCAACTGTGTGTTTTAGTTATGAAATAAATGAATCTGATGACGACTACTATATGATAATCGCATAAACACAATATATTCATATAAATGATAAGCATCATAACATCGTAATCAAAGCATCTACATAGGCATGTTAATTGTCGTAACATCATGATCAAGGTGCAGTATAAGCAAGATGATATCATAATATCATAATTAGAGCATAATCCTGCTAACATCATAACATCCGTAAATAATCACATATAACCTGCCAAAACATAGTTCATGAAGTATAGTTGAGCCCAAAGATAATAAGTAAATACACTGTAATAAGTCTGAGTGGTAAATATGCTGGAGTCAAAATATGGGTATTACATACATACACCCACCCTTCAGGAAACTTCGTCCTGAAGTCATGGTCAAAATAGTGAGGGAAAGTTTCGACGCATAGTCTCTGTGTCCTCCCAAGTAGCAGATCCTGGGCTATACTTGTCCCACTAGACCTTGACTTGGTCCACGTGTCGACTACGGAGCTGTCGAACTCTATGATCCAGTATACGTAATGGTTCAGCCATGAAGGTTCCCTCGTCCGAGACCTGCAAGTCCTTCCAATGAATCTTGTGAGACTCATCGGCTATGTAATGTCGCAATACTGAAACATGAAATACATTATGAGTCCTATACAAGTGGGGTGGCAGTGCAAGATGAAATATTATTGTATCAGTTAGAATTTAAGGGTTTTTGCTATAGTACATGTGCAGCCTGTGCATGTTCTGGCCATGCATGCACACCTCACACATGCACGCTAGTATGAAATATTTAAATAGTTGATAGGTTAACTAAGTAATTGTGAATTGCTTTAAACCTATAAATGTACCTAGTATCACTATGTTTGACCATAACTTCGGGACGAAGTTTCCTGAAGGGTGGCTGTATGTAATGCCCATATTAATTTATGATTAATAGTAAGTGCTTTTAATTTAATTGAAAAAATTATATATATAATAATTATTAAGGTTAATATATTTTTTTAATTATTATTTAAGTTATTAATAAATAATAAACATAATTTACAAAACCATTAAGTTACCGCTCAATATAATCTTGAGCAATCCACATAAGTAAAAATGCTAGGACATGTGTAACAAATACCGTTCAAAGAAACTAACACCTGTCAATCGAAAATTAGAATAATGAATAAGAATAACTTGAAATTAATAAAAGGGGCGGTGGAAGAAAGGGCGGTGAAAGAAAAGGCGGTGGAGGAAGGAGGTATAAGGAAAAAAATTTTATGAAAGAACAAGGGGGAGTGAAGAAATTTTTATGAAAGAACAGAGAGGAAAGGAGAAAATTTTGGGAGGATTTACTCAGTCAGATTTGTACTCTGAGGAAAGGAGGTTGCTATCCATTTTCTTGGTACGTGGGCTCGGGGGCTAGGAAACCCGTCGGTTTCCTAGGGCCAGCAAACCTGCTGGTCGGCAGGGTGGAAAATCAGAGCCGGCAATAAGGCTCTTTCAGGAGCAGGAGCACGAGCATAAGCAGGGGCAGGAGCAGAACCAGAACCAGGATTCAAGAGCGGAAGTAATTCGAGGTATTCTACTGATAAACTACCTCTTTACTGCACAAAGCTTAAATGAAAAATTTGAAATTTCAATAGATAATTTTTTTTTCTGTTAAGGGTAGGTCGGAGTGCTCTACCCGGCAGACAGAGCATTACAGAATGGTATCAGAGCCAGTTTTACAATAAGATTGAATAAGATTGTAATAAGATTGAATTACAATATCGTAAGTAAGCATTGTCATTCATGCCTTCAATTCATTCGATATATGAACTTGTGTTCTGTATGCCGTAAGTTAAATCGAGGGTAAGGATAGTAAGGCAATTTGAGTTTCCAGGTCATAGGGCTGAGGCATTATGGATGAGTGTTGGGAGTTTCAAAAGGAGTTATGATACATAGGGTTTATACGTTAATTCGCAATAGCTAGGTTCCATACATAGATGGATGCCATAATGACTTTCTGTCTTTGATTTTATATGTGAGATGCTTGATGTGACTTCCTGTCACTTTCCATATTTAAATTTAAATTTTGATATAGTACAAAGTTGAATTACAATATATCCATCCAGTTTTACAATATATTTAAATTTTGATTATAAAAAATAAAATAAAATAAAAAAACTTTTGTAATAAGATTGTTTACTTTATTTTCAAAAGAATAGATTAATGGAATATGCCCACGTCAAATGTGTAAAGTAATCACATAATCACAACGAAAACATGAGCCTCCCTACTTATACTACCCACTGGAGATTACATCCTTCTTCGGGACACTCGATCCATTTATTAATTAGATCCTGTTTAGCTTTGTTGGAAGGATTTAGTGCATCTTACTACTCCTTAAGCAGGCAGCCACACTATATATATCGATAGATAAATGAATAGTAGTAAAGAGATTCATTTATATTAAAGAAGTGGTAAGGACAGTGCTGGTAAGTTTCCATCGTATCGCTGTCTCCCTTCTATTTGGCAATAAAGTGGCAGGATTGGTTTCCTCTATCTATAGACTCTCGCTCGGATTAGTAATTGACATTAACCAAACAACGAAAGAAAGGATCTAAATTAATTATAGAACTTGAACAATTATTAATTGATTGTCTTCATGCTTGTTTGCCGCGGTCATTAGGTTAGTTTTCAAAAATTTGTAAAAGGTTTAAAAGGGTAGAGGGAAGATGTGCCCGACATTGATATACATTTCAGGATAGGGATCCCATTAATTGTACAACTACAAAGAGTTGTTCCAAAATTTTGGGTCAAGTTCATTTCAAATGAAACGACGAAATGTGAAACGACGAAATGTGAGTGTAGGAGAAGACCAATCACCTTGAGTCGTCCACACTTCTTTGGTTGGTATCATAATACACCGACTCCATGTAGGTTGGTTGGA
>LPNX010568273.1:114244-148571 GCA_001517045.1 Pseudotsuga menziesii
CCTAGAGGAGGTCATAAGTAGTTACTAGGATATGTTTTTCAGATAAAATTTAAGAGCATATATTAGGTGATAAAAGAAGTAAAATAGTAAAATGACATCGACAAGTGGATCAAGTAAAGATCCAAGTGAGACTACCTTAACTAATGAATTCTAGTAGTAAGACACCTACATTATGCATAAAATATATTCTTATAATCATGCATAACAATGACTTCAGGACGATGTTTCCTGAAGGATGGGTGTACGTAATACCCATATTTTGACTTCGGCATTATTTTTCACTCAGACTTATTACAGTGTATTTACTTATTATCTTTGGACTCAACTATACTTCATGAACTATGTTTTGGCAGGTTATATGTGATTATTTACAGATGTTATGATGTTAGCAGGATTATGCTCTAAATTATGATATTATGATATTATCATGCTTGTACTACACTTTGATCATGATGTTACGAAGATTAACATGCCTATGTAGATGCTTTGATTACGATGTTATGATGCTTATCATTTATATGAATGTATTGTACTTATGCGATTATCATGCAGTAGTCGTCATCAGATTCATTAATTTCATAACTAAAACACATAGTTGATAGTAATCCTTGATATGATGTGACATGTATGATGAGGTACATGGGTACCCATCCATGATATGATTTATTTTGTGATTTTATGGTGAAAGGAAATAATGTGAATGATAATGGCCTAGCTATTGATTTAATGTGTTATGAATGTATGTTTTGCATAGTGCTAACCTGCAGGGTACAGGGGCTATGTGATAGCCGAGTATGTGATGCAAGTATGACTCAATACATAGCTTGAAGAAGAGCCTTATTGCCAAATGCTGATACGATGACACGTACCAATAAACTGGATAGCAGCAAAGTATGTTTTGATAGGGTATATAGACCCAGGATGTTGAGAGGGATGGATGTGTTCCACCCTATGTTTTTATGATACCCGAGGTCGTGGGAGGGCCGTGCTAAGACACGCTCCCCATGTTGTTGTGATGACGACGGTCGGATGCCTGCTAGGAGAGGCTAGGTCCGATGTTCAGCCGACGCTATCGCTCTCAGGTTCTTATGTGGTCAGGTCGGTAAAACCGACATCCACTTCTATACTAGCAGAGGAAGGATAGGGAGGATGCAGACGTAGGTTAGGATGGGTGGACATCTTAGTTATTATGGTTGAATGTTGGGCAATTATGGTACTGGAAGTAGTGATGGTAGGTACCAATCTTAACTAACTAACTAATAAGAACATAATTGTTAAATAACTCCAAAAGTCACAAGAAATCATATTATATCTGTATATGGGTCATGTTGCATGAAATATTATTGTATCAGTTAGAATTTAAGGGTTTTTTCTATAGTACATGTGCAGCCTGTGCATGTACTGGCCATGCATGCACACCTCACACATGCACGCTAGTATGAAATATTTAAACAGTTGATAGGTTAACTAAGTAATTGTGAATTGCTTTAAACCTATAAATGTACCTAATATCACTATGTTTGACCATAACTTCGGGACGAAGTTTCCTGAAGGGTGGGTGTATGTAATGCCCATATTAATTTATGATTAATAGTAAGTGCTTTTAATTTAATTGAAAAAATTATATATATAATAATTATTAAGATTAATATATTTTTTTAATTATTATTTAAGTTATTAATAAATAATAAACATAATTTACAAAACCATTAAGTTACCGCTCAATATAATCTTGAGCAATCCACATAAGTAAAAATGCTAGGACATGTGTAACAAATACCGTTCAAAGAAACTAACACCTGTCAATCGAAAATTAGAATAATGAATAAGAATAACTTGAAATTAATAAAAGGGGCGGTGGAAGAAAGGGCGGTGAAAGAAAAGGCGGTGGAGGAAGGAGGTATAAGGAAAAAATAATTATGAAAGAACAAGGGGGAGTGAAGAAATTTTTATGAAAGAACAGAGAGGAAAGGAGAAAATTTTGGGAGGATTTACTCAGTCAGATTTGTACTCTGAGGAAAGGAGGTTGCTATCCATTTTCTTGGTACGTGGGCTCGGGGGCTAGGAAACCCGTCGGTTTCCTAGGGCCAGCAAACCTGCTGGTCGGCAGGGTGGAAAATCAGAGCCGGCAATAAGGCTCTTTCAGGAGCAGGAGCACGAGCATAAGCAGGGGTAGGAGCAGAACCAGAACCAGGATTCAAGAGCGGAAGTAATTCGAGGTATTCTACTGATAAACTACCTCTTTACTGCACAAAGTTTAAATGAAAAATTTGAAATCAACTTTTCTGCCTAACACATATCGATGATAATTAACTTTCCCACCTGACATGTATCGGCTAAACTCCCCAAGTTTTTTCGACATGTCCATACTTAGAAAAATTCCAAAGATTTTTCTCTTTTCTCTATCGTCAGTGAAACTTTCTAAATCCGTCTGATGTGTGTCAGCAAAACTCAGCCAACACAGCCGACGTATCAACAAAACTCATACTTTTCTACCGACAAGAAGATTCCAACACTTAGAAAACTTTTGAACAATTTTCTTCCCTCCGTCGTTGGGAAACTTACCAAACTTTTTAGACGGCGATCTTGGCGACCCTTTCCGAGATGTATTGATGAAACTCGACGAGTTCTCCCGAGACACATCAACACAACTCCACCGACTTGACCGACGTGTATCGGAGAAACTCAAAAAGACAACCGATATAGCACTTCGAACACTTAGAATATTTTTTGAAAAAATCTCCTTTCTTCCTCCTTATTGTCGGCTCAATTCATCCCTTCATACCGACGCCATCAGTGAAAATCAGCCAGTTCAGCCAAAATGTATCAGCGGAACTTCAACAAACTGAGCCGACATAGAAAATTTCTGACCCTTAGAGAAATTTTTGGAAATTTCTCTATCTACTGCTTTTCTTGTCAACCATAGAGGGTGATACTTCCTCTGTCAACTACTCATCTTGTCCCATTGAGGCCCAATTTGCAACCAATGCTCTGACACCACACTTTCATGTCCCCACCCCTCAACCTGACAATGGAGAGGACATGACTTACATTGTTGCTACTATCAAACGGACAATGTAGCCCCATAACATATAAAACAACATGCATTGAAGTAAATACATACACATGCAGATGTATAATTCATTAAACAGCTGAAGCAAATACATTCATTCACATTCAAGCATTCAACATGTTCATGATAATTTACAAAACAAATACAGTTGCAGAGTTAAATACAAGAAGTACTTATCTTGAGAAGAAGCTTCCCCGCAACTAGCTATGTTGCTGCAACGTTCCACCCAACCATAGGCTAGTGTTCTCATCAATCTCTCAGCATCATTGTCACCCTCGAGCTGGGCATGATTTCCACAAGGAACTAGGGAACAATGGGCTTACACTTAACAATACCATACACCCACAGTCAAGCCAACACACAGTCGAGTTTCACAGGTTGTCCAACCCAACCAATAAACAATTGGGTTTCACAGGATACTAAGGAAATAAGCCAATAGCACATATGGTTTCCTTGGACTTACTCAGCCAAGCCAAAGTTTACATCAACCACACAGTTAACCAATTAATAGATGATCTCCTTGGACTTATCTAGCCAATCCAACCTTCTAATCAAAACACATCCAACCATCTAACAGATGGGTTTTCTCGGACTACTAAGGAAACAAGCCAACACAAGGCATTCACATCCAAACAAAACTAGACCATCCAACAAAGGGGTTTCTTGGACTTACTCAGCTAAGCCAACACAAGGATGCACTTCACATCCAAACATAACTATTGGGTATGAACAAACTGCTCCTGGGAAGCCAAAACAAAAATGGAACAAGCGGAAAAAAAACCTTGGGAACCAAAATCGATTTCACAAAACATTCAGGGATGTTCAGGAGAAAAAATGAACATCATTCACACCCAAATTGTGAATCCCAAAATCAGAAAATGCCTATGGGCATTTTGGGCATCCCAAATCATGAATCCCAAAATCCGAAAACGCCTATGGGAATTTCCAAGATGGCTATACTCATACCATGCAAGAAGACTATGAAAGCACAACAGACTTCTCAACTCTTCTTTGAACATGTGTGGAAACATTATGGCCACCCCACAACCATTATTTCTGACATAGTTGCTATATTTGTCAGCACCTTTTGGAAAACTCTCTGGAAACAGCTTGACACGAGACTCTCTTTGTTGACAACCTTCCATCCGCAAACAGACAGACAAATGAAAGTTGTAAATCGCTTAGTCGTACAATTGCTTTGCATGTACAACCACAAGCATCGTCAAACATGGGATGACAACCTTCCATACATACAACACAGCTACAATCATTCTCAACACAGTTCCGTGGGAAAGAGTCCATTTGAGATATGTTATACTCATAAGATGACAACCTTCCATACATACAAGATAGCTACAATCGTTCTAAACTCACTTCCATGGGAAAGAGTCCATTTGAGATCTATTCCAAGATGGCTATACTCATACAATGCAAATACCATGCAAGAAGACTACGACAACATAGTAGACTGCTCAACTCTTCTTTGAACATGTGTGGAAACATTATGGCCTCCCCACGACCATTATTTCTGACAGAGACGCTAGATTTGTCAGTACCTTTTGGAAAACTATCTGGAAATGACTCGACATGAGACTCTCTTTGTCGACTTCCTTCCATTTGCAGACAGACAGACAAATAGAAGTTGTAAATCGATTAGTCGTACAATTGCTTCGCATGTACAACCACAAGCATCGTCGAGCATGGGATGACAACCTTCCATACATACGACACAACTACAATCGTTCTCAACATAGTTCCACGAGCACGAGTCCATTTGATATCTATTACAGATTTCAAGCCTTAGCGCCTATCAACTTAAATTAGTTCCTCGACACATTCGAATGGCACCGACTATGAGGGGAAAGAAGTGGAGAAAGCATTGAATTTCAGAGATCAAATCTACAACATATAGAAACAAGCATAGGAAATGTTACAATGAGCGAATGAAAAATCTAAGGCTCAACACGGCAAGCATCGTATTCCTCATTCATTCCAAATTGGGGATTAGGTCTACTTACATCTAAATAAGGAGTGCTTCACTAGTCCATATAGAAAGATGAAACATTTGCGATATAGTCCATACATTATCCTTAAAAATAGTGGAGAGAATGCTTTTTAGCATGACATTCCTGCATGCCTTATCCTACATCCGGTTTTCAATGTAGATATACTTTGACCACATCATGCCCATATCCTGTCACCATCATGTGATAAGAAATTTGACATACCTACTTGCCCTGAATCCCAGCTTCTGGAGTGGAAACTAAATGGTTTTTCATCAATCTATCATACAAATTCCCAGCACTGTGCATGCCCCTTTATCTAGGAGCGGTACCCCTACTCGCACCGCCTTTCATTGGTTGTCCATAAGCAGTGCCACCGCCCATTGCCCTTGGTCCATAAGCGGTTACTCCCAAAACCACTCTGTCATATAAGGAGAAGCGCGGTACCCTGGGTAAAAAGGGAAAAAGAGAAGTTTCTCGAGGCTTCTAGATGATAAGCCTCATGTACTGCATTATCCTTACTTTTGTGGGTTGGTTGAGCTCGAGATCCCTCATCCTAGGATCTTAGAGGCCACCTCATGTCCCACTAATTTCTCAACCATCTCTATCCATTAAAGCACTATAAATATGAGCTCATAGCCATGGTTGAGGAGAGAACATTGAAGGTATTGTTATGCTGTTGGATTGATTCTTGGCCCAAGATCATTTGGAGAGAGCATAGAGAGCTAGAGTCGGAGCTTTTGGGGATGAAGAGCTGGTTTCATGGAGATGCATGTCAACACTAAGGCTTGGTTGTAAACTTATTCATATTTCTAATGCAAGTTGATTTCTGTCCCACATATGATGTTGTTGTTGTGATTTCGCATATATATGTTGCTAGATTCCTTAGTCACTAGCATAGATTAGTAGATCATATTCGGGTTGCTTTGATTCATTTTGTGTTGATATTTTTTGCAGGTACACAGGTGAACTGTCAAAGCCTTGTATTCTAGATATCTACAGCATCTAGGGAGAGTCTTCAACCTCTGTCCTCTATTTGTTCTAGATTTGAACCATTCAGACCAGTGGAACACCTTGCTATCCGCAGAAGGTGAAATATTCCAGCTAACAAATCTGGCGACTCTGTTAGGGAATAGAATATTCAGTTGTTCTGATCTTCCTTAGTCTGCAACTCTTGTTTGAATCCAGGCTCCGTTTTCTTCAACTCTTTTCAGTCAGATAGACTTTCTGGTTTGTATTATTTGGGTTTGAAATTTCCAGATCTGTTCAGATCTGAGTCATTTCGGTCTTTTATTTTCTGTTATCACATTCAATTCGACAGTATTTGCCTTGATCTAGTATTTTCTAACTTGATCCATCGTTCTTTTTTTTTGTTTTGGCCATCTATAGGGAACTGCGTCCATGCTGTGTACGAGGAGCGGTGCCACCGCCTGAACATAGTCAGCAGTAAGCAGTGCCACCGCCTGTAATTGGTTTGCAAGGAGCGGTGTTGTCTTGGACACGCTCTGTCAACACCTACGAAACGCGGTGCCAGGTAGGCATTAGTCCAAAACTCTTTTTCCTCAATTTTCTTTGTAAAATTTGGAATTTTGATTGCTTTCAGTTCTGTTATCAGACTTGTCTTATTGAATCTGATTTGTGTGGCTTGCTGCTTTGATGGTTTAAGATTGATTTGAGTGGAATTTCAAAAGTTTATTTAGTCTTTTTTGTGTTCATCCGCTTCTTGCTTGTTGGTTGTGCTTAAAGAAGGATTTCTTATTTTCTGAAAGTTAGGGTGCTCATTAAAGTCTCTTTTCATTGCATATACTGAAAGAAGAACACTATATTAGCTTCTAGATTTCATTTCTTGCTTACATAGTAAACTTCTTTTTCTTTCCTTCAAAAAAGAAAAGTTTTGCTTGAGATTAGGATATCATATTTGAGCGTTGGATTTGGGTTTTCTAATTGGATTTACAAGCTTTCAGGACCTTTATGATCTTTCGTCTCTCATGCATATAGGACTATCTCGATCAAAATAAAAAAAATGGTAGTTTTAAGTTAGATTTGCTTATGTTTTTTAGAAATTTGAAAAGTTAGAGTGCATTGGCATATAGGTGTGTTTGGTGTTGTTCTTTTAGGAAAAGAGATTCTCACCCTTCTCATTTGCTTTCGAAAAGAATAATTTGGTTTGTAAAAGTGTTTGCTTGTCCTTGATTTGATGTTCATGACTGTTGATTGGAATGGTTTTTGGTTTTGAAACAAAAAGAAAAACACTCTCTTCCCTCCCGTAAGTAGGAATAATGAACGGTAAAGTGAACATTTGCATAAGCATATTGCATGGTTTTACTTTTCTGTCAAAACATCATGCATTCACCTAACCGTACAAGTTAAAATTAACGGTAGTTGTAGGTTAAAATTTATGTAGTAACTTGAGTGATAGGTTAGAGATGTGTTCAGGCGTCGTAAAATGTAGGAGCTGTCGTTATTTGTCAGCATTACATTCCGGGACTCGTGCGGTTCTTCCACGTATTGTCGATATATCGAACGATTTTTCACGTACCCTTGAGGTATATAGAAAGGTACTTCATGTACTCGATTGTATATCAGAAGGCCCCTTGTGTACATTTATGCATTAGACAGCACTACTACTGATTCGAGCTCCCACGTACCTTGAGTATATCGGGAGACCCCACTAGGGTACCTTATCTATCTGAGAAAAGCCCTTTGGTCGTCTTGTTTGGAGCCATACACTGAAAACAGTATTCGGGGAGATTCCTATGCACATACCCTCGATGTATATCGCGAGTGGCACCTTCTTGAAAATCCTAGTGAGAGGCCTGACTTTTGAACTCCTCCTGTCATTTTAAGTCTTCTTGTTTTGACCTATAGTTTGAGTAGGGAAGTCTTTTGGTGTGTTTTTTTTTATATTTTCAAACCCTAAGTTAGATAGGAACTGTACAAACTAGCTGAGTTAAGACAGTCCAGAAGAGTACGGGGCTTGCCACCTGATTTTATTCTTGTTTCAAGAGAAAATCCAATGGAAGCTATCGACCAAGGAGATGCTACCACCTCCCAAGTGGGAGATAATGTGGTGGTGGAAAGTGGAGTACCATATTCGTCACACTAGCCTCCCCTGGTCCAACAACCTTCTCAGGGAAATTCATCATTCCATTCTCCCTTGGAAGGTCATGTTGATGATGCAACCCGTCCGGACTTTGGTCCTAATGCTCCTTTTTGGGAGACACCTATCGGATATGCCATTGCCTCATTTGGCACCCGTGTAAGTTCTCCTGATGATGAAGAAGAATGCAGGCAATACCATGCTGCTATTCTCTGTGCACAGGAGGTAGAAAAGTAGATTGATAACCTATTAGGCTCTACACCAGTACATTCCACATCTCTTCCTATGGGATATCGTTCGCTAGTCGATTCTATGAGACCCATTGAACCAATTATAGATCGTCCATTAACAACCCAAAACCCAGGTCAAATTTCCACCCCTCTCACTTCTCATGTTATGTCTATTCCAAATCCTCCCAGGCATTTTTCATCTGGGGCCCAACCTTCAATTCTTGTTTCGTCAGTACCTTCTAATGCCAGGGGGAAACCCCTGGCACGACCTACATTATCTAATACCAGAGTTGTACCTGGTCAAGGGTAGACCTCTAACATAGAAATATCTATAGTTTTTGTCCCTCCCACCCACACTAATGTGGTAAATCCCCTATCTAGTTCAGGTCAGCCCTTTGGGGAACAACCTGTTACCATTCAGTATTCTAGTGGTTATGGTTATCAAATACCTGTAGGTAATCATCCATATAATCCTACAGGAATGCCTTATACTGGAACTCCATACCCTAGTAACACTTTTACGCCATGGGGGCAACCCAACTGGTCTTACATGCCAGTCATGGGAGGGATACCTATACATACCGCAGGAGGTGCGGGAGGACCACCTTATGGAGGTCCTCCCCCTAGGGGGCCTCATGGTCCTGGAGTATCTAGAAAATTTCCTCCTTATGGTCTTGGGGGACTTGGTGGCTTTCCTCCTTATGGCTCTGGAGGGTCTGGTGGCCCTCCACCTAGTGGTTCCACTGGCTCTGGAGGTTTACCACCCCCTAGAGGCTCCAGAGGGTCTGGTGGTCCGCCTTCTGGTGGTCCTGCTGGTCCCAGTGATCTTGGTGGTCCCGGTGGCACTGGCGGTTTTCCTCTTGGAGGACCTGGTGGTCCTAGCGGTCCTAATTCCGGAAATCAACCCCCCCTGGGTGGATCCTCTGGTGGTTCTTCCTCACAACAACATGTTTATCAGTCTACCTATGGCCCTACTAGTAATTATATGCCATATCAATATTACCAGTATGTGCAACCAAATAGACAGTTACCTTTCTTAGCAACTTTGGACTTGCCTGATTTGTACAAGTTGATTAATGATCCCATTCGACACAATCCTTCGTGGCCTCCCATTCCGGTAAAGTTACCATCGGATATTCCGAAATTCGATGGGAAGCAGGGTGAAGATCCATGGAACCATGTTATGACTTTCATTTGTGGTGTTCCTCGAACTCCCTCATGGATGATTCCATTCGGTTACGACTCTTTCAACGAACTTTGACCAGTACGACCGCGAAGTGGTACATTGAACTCCCACAACATTCATTTGTGGATTTTGGCTCATTGGAAACCATATTTATTATGCACTTTCAACTCCCTATCCGTTATGAAACGGGCACTAAACTTTTAACTTCTCTGTGACAAAACACCTCCACCCACATTTCTGATCATATTCATGAGTGGAGAAGGCGGAGAAGGCTTATCAAGGCCCCTATTCTAGATCAGTTGTTAGCTGATTGGTTCACTAAATCCTTGTTGCCTCCTATTTCCCGAGATGTGTCCATGGGCGGTGCCGTTACTGAAGAGCAGGCTATTAGTCAGGCTCAGTAGCTAGACTTGATCTATTCCCAGTCCGGGACTCTTTATGACCTGATTCCTCAAGCTCCTCGCCCCAACAGTGACCTTGCTAAGCCACCAGCAGAGTTACCTGTTGATGGGATTGTTGGTTCAATCCAGTCCCCATCAATAGCGAAACCTATCAAGCAAAACCAAACCGCTACTCCTTCGACTCCCAAGGTTTCTGCCGAGGTCAATTCTATTTAAAGTACTCAAACCTCGGGTAATAAAAAGAAAGGTAAAAATTGAAATAAAAAACCTGGAAACCAATAGGAGACCCCAAGATCAACCAATAATGACAACGACAAAGGGAAAAGGAAGGCTAAATATCCTTGTCTGTTATGTGGTGGTGACCATTTTTAAAAGGAGTGTCCCTGTTAGGATGAAATCTCTCATTTTCTGAAGTCTAATCCCGCACCTACAGTACTTACGGATCCCTTTCCCTCTCAACAACAACTGGTAGACCACATGTCTAACTAGGGTAACTCTAGATCATCGGAGGAAATTCGTATGATGTCCTCAGATACCATCCATCTGCAAACTCGAAGCCGTAATTATGATAAACCCACAGATAAGAAAGAAGATCAATATTCTTCATGGAAAGCTCCCTCTACTAGTTCTCCGGAATCCTCGTCTACTGTTCCCTTGTCTATCGAGAAGCCTACTCTCGACATGATTTTGCGCCCACCAAAGAGTACTCTTCGAAAGGTTGTCTTTAATCCCAATGCCCGAGATACTCAATTCTATAATGTAGTTGAAGATCTCACTCAGGCACCTTGTGCGATGTCTACCCTAGAAGTACTCCAAAGTTTCCCCACACAGCGCAAGAACTTGTTGACAGCTTTAGGAGCTTTATACCCGGATAACACTAACTTGATTCACTTCAATGTTGAGAACTATAAACCTATATTATCGCATAAACTTGCTTTTCAGATCATTACGAAAGTAGTGGGAAAGAAAGTCTTTCGAACGATACTAGATGGAGCTTCGACCTCGGTGTTATCTTTGACTTGTTGGAAAGCCCTTGGCTCTCCCGAGCTTGTTACATCACCGACAACCCTTAAAGCCTTTGATGGATGGGGTTTCCAACCCTATGGTCTCATATCAGCCCTCACGGTCGAGCTGGGGGGCAAAACCGTTTCCATCCAAGTAGAAGTGGTGGATGCCCCTTGGGATTATAACCTCCTTTTAGGAAGGAATTTGTTCTATGCCATGACTACTGTTGCTTCAACAGTATTTCGAACGGTCCAATTCCCGCATCTTGGGAGAATAGTTACCATTGAATAGCTTGATTTCTGTACGTCGGATGTTACTACTTCCACAGCTAATAACAACCCCATGTTAGGTCAGTCCCCTCCTCCTTAATAGTCGATTGGGGTAGGTATGTTGAAGGATTCATCCCTTATGGGGATTTTTTCGTCTACTCCTCCTAGCATGGATACCGCGATAGTACATATGATCACCTCATTTGATTTTGAGCCCAAGGGAAAAAATGTTGTTGAGTCCACCTCATTGAGCCCGCACGAAGCTATGTATGACACCATTCAAACTTGTTTCGATGATCACACTGATGACCTTCATTTAGTGGCTTCGGATCCTTACCATTTACCGTACTGGTTAGAACCTTCTCTTCTGATTCTAGATTATCTCTCCGAGACTTTTCCTTCCGACGAGTGCATTATAGAGATCATGAATACGGATGATCCCATTTGGGAGGATCACCATCATAGATCCATGTTCCTCCCCAATACCAGTTTGGGCAGCCATGATTTTGCATCCTTGTTTCCTACTGATATTTTCAACATTCTGCAAAGTCCTATATTGTTACAAGATATAGATTCTGAAGGAAACCTTTGCAACATTAATCAGACAAACCCAATTGACATATCAGCCAAGCCTGATGTTATTGAGCACGTTCATGTTGGGAAGAACTGCTCCATAGATGAATCTAAAGCATATAAGGCACTTTTTAAGGAATTCCGTGATATTTTTGCCTGGTCCTATGAAGAGATGTCGGGGATTGACCCTTCCATTCTGGTCCACGAGATTAAAACTTATCCCACGGCTAAACCTGTCAGGCAGAAACTTAGGCAAGTCCATCCTAGGAAGACCGCAGCTATTAAAGCTGAGATTGAGAAACTTCCGAAAGATGGTTTTATTTATCCTGTACCTCTGACGGAATGGGTATCGAACGTTGTCCCTGTCAATAAAAAGCAGGGCACCATTAGAGTCTGCATCGACTTTAGGGATTTAAATAAAGCTTGTCCCAAGGACAACTTTCCTACCTCGCATATCGATCAGATTATCGACAATTGTGATAGAAGTGTCATCTTTTCATTCATGGATGGCTTCTCTGGCTACAATCAGATTGAGATATTGCCCTCCGATCAGCATAAGACGGCATTCATTTTCCCATGGGGAATCTTTGCATATAAGAAGTTACCTTTTGGCTTGAAAAATACTGGAGCCACATTCCAGCGTGCGATGTCCTATGCGTTTCATGACATTAAACATATTGTTGAACCGTACCTTGACGACCTCCTTGCTCATTCACAATGACGGGAGGACCATCCTGGTCATCTTAGAGACATATTCATGAGATACGGTCATTATAATATATGGCTCAATCTGCATAAATGTGTTTTTTGCGTTGAGATTGGATGTTTGCTTGGATTTGTGGTATCCAAAGATGGCATCCGGATCGATCCTTTGAATATTGCCACTATCATTAATCTACCAGCCCCAACCAACATCCTTGAACTCCAAAGTTTGCAAGGGAAGGCAAACTTTCTCCGTCGTTTCGTGTGCAAATTCGCTGAGAAAACGCACGGTTATATGCGTCTCCTCAAGAAGAACACTCCATTCTTCTGGGATGACCAAGCCCAACGCTCCTTTGAAAATCTTAAGCACGCTCTGACTCATTCACCCATGATACACCCCTCGGATTATTCAAAGGAATTTCTCTTGTATATTGCTGCCTCTGCTACTACCATCGCCATGGTTTTAGTGCAGGACAATCTCCACGGTCAGGAGCATGTGATTTATTACGCCAGTAAGAATCTTATTGATTTTGAAACCCGTTATTCACATGTGGAGAAGATAGCTTTGGCCACGGTCATTGCTGTGCAAAAATTTCGTCACTACATTTTGCTTCACACTACCACCGTATTGGCAAACCAGAACCCAATGTACTACATTCTGACTCGTTAGGTACTCAAGGGCAAGTACTCCCGTTGGATTATCATCCTTCAGGAGTTCGATCTCGAGTTTGCCAAGGCTACATCAAAGAAATCCTTGGTTTTTGCTGAGCTTATGTGTGACCTTCCCTGTTCTACCACGGAATCTGAGACCAGCGATTCATTTCTAGATGAATTCCTGTTCCTCATTAGCACTACTGATCCTTGGTATGGAGATTTGTTGATTTATCTCCAGACCTAGCGTTTTCAACCGCATCTATCTCGCAATGATTGTCGCTGCATCTATCACTGCACGAAGTACTATCTTATCTTAAATGATACCTTGTATAGACGTGGGATTGATTCCATTCTCCGGAGATGCCTCACTCATGAGGAGTTTGAACACGTGCTGAATGATTGCCACTCTAGAGCATGTGGTGGTCATTTATCTGGGATGGCTACAACCCAAAAAATCCTTCGCGCTGGCTATTTCTGGCCTTCTGTCTTCAAAGATTGTCATGAGGCTGTTAAGAAATGCCCACCTTGCCAACATTTTTATCCCAAAAAGCGCACCCATCCTACTCCGCTTCACCCCGTCATTGTCGTTGGCCCTTTTTTCCAAATGGGGGATTGACTTCATGCATTGTAAGCCTACCTCAGCCAGGGGGCATGGTTACATCATCGTAGTCATGGATTATTTCACAAAATGGGCTGAGTCCATGCCTTCATATGCAGAAGATGGTAAGACTGCTGCTCTCTTCTTGTTCAATCATATCATAGCTAGATTTTGAGTTCCGCAGTCCATCGTCAATGATCACGAATCTCATTTCCATAATCAAATGATGGAGGAATTGAGTGCCAAGCTAGGTTTTCGCCATGAAAACTCTACGACGTATTATCCGCAAGCTAATGGTCAGGTAGAGGCCATTAACAAGGTTTCGAAAACTATGCTTCGTCAGATGTTTGGAGATCATAAGTCCAATTGGCATCTCGTTCTTTTTTCCACTCTTTGGGCTTATTGGACTTCCGTGAAAACAGCTATTGGTTTCACGCCATTCCAGCTTGTCTATGGACTTTTTGATCCAATGTCAAATTCCATCTTTACAACTTGCCGTCAAACTTCTCCCAGACACTTCCGCATAGGAAGCGAGATTTTTGTACTTAAATAACCTTGATGAGACTCGTAAAGATGTTGCCTTGGCTAATGAGGCACATAAGAAACGCGTCAAGGCGCGGTACGATAAATCCGTCCAACCTCATGTTTTCAACGAGGGTGACCTAGTTTTGACTTATGACCAGAGATATGACAAGCTAGGGAAGGGTAAGTTCGAGTCCATATGGTATGGACCTTTCATTATTTCCAAGGTGTTAGAGAAAGAAGCCTATGAGTTAGTTGATTATTATGGAATCCCTTTGGGGCAACCTCACAATGGGTTGTACCTAAAAAGGTACTATGCCTAGGTTTTCTTGGATGGTGTCTTGTATATATGTATATTGATTGACTTTTAGTGTGCTTTCAGTATTTTCAAGATGGTTTTGAGTTTTAGTGTCTGCATCTATTTATACCATGTTTTGGTCATACAGATGGCTTTCTACGGCTTCGCTGATGGTGCTTGTCGCCACACCTTGAATCTAGCCTCATTTTCTTGGGTTCTCTATTCCCCAGCTGAAGATTTGGTTAGTTCACGAGCAGTTTGTTTAGGTCCCGCTACTAATAACATCACCGAATATGAAGTAGTCATCGGTATTCTGACTGAAGCTGCCTCCCAGGATGTCCGTGATCTAGTAGTTTTGATGGACTCTCAATTCATGGTTTGTCATTTAAACCATGTCTACACCATTAGGAACCCGGTGCTCCTCTGCCTCTTCCAGAGGGTATGTTTGTTAGAAAGATCATTTGGAACCATTACCTATAGGCATATCCCTAGGGAACATAATGTAGTTGCTGATTCATTGGCTAATTACATCCTAGATTGGCATCTTTCCCATTCATGACATTAAATCAAACATGGTATATTGTAAATAAACATTTAAAGACACATAAAACTCATAGAAAATGCATTTATCCATTTGAGACATATAAACAGCGTTTAAAAGTCTGTATATATATATATATATATACGAATTTTTTTTACAAAAATAGGTTCCAAGACCTCATCTGAAGCACATAGGATTTCAGGAAAAATCATCATACAAAAAATCCTGAAGCTATCAGCTTTCAGTATACATGTCTCATCCACTAATGGTGCTCATGATAGCACATCACTGCTCGAGCTACCCTACGTAGTAGCCTGCTGAATCGGCCTGGTACTCCCATCATAGATCTCTGATATCTAGTCGAGAGGTCATCTATATCAGCATCTGGGATGTCTAAAGTCAACCTCTCGAGATTCTCCTCCAGCTCCCCGATGATATCATCACCCTGTGGCACGAAGCAAGCTCCGGCTCGCCTGTCTAATGGAGATGCTCCTCCAGGCCTTGCTGCTCCAACATCTGCATGAAGACAAACAGGTCTCGTCACTTATCATAAAAATATAAAACATAACAAACATAAAAACATTTTCCATTGTTAGGGTTTCTTGCTTCTTACCAATGTCACCCCACTGCCCTCCAGGTGGGAGTGGTAGGTCAGAATCACCTGTAAAATCTGTGCCTACATAGGCATAGTCCTCGACCATGGGCATTTGATCCTACAGCCATCTAAAGAACGAATCACCAAACTTCACTCTGCCCCTACCCGCTCCTGTGCGAGCCATGACCTGGACCCACCTCAGCATACGGGGGTCTCGTGCTCTCAGACTCTGGAAAGTCACCTGGGGCTTCATCTACGGGACCCGCTCAAAGAAGAAGTAAGCTAAGATGGAACCAAAGCCGGACTACTTCAGCTCTCCCTCCCAACATTTAGTCAGCTGATCCTTGAAGATTGGAAGCAATCATTCCTCCCAGTTGAACACCGTAGGTGCCATAGCCTCTAGGGTGTACAACATATGTGCCATGGAAGCCTGATGCACACCCTGGCTCCCTGCCACCCTCTGCATGGTGAATAGGACAATCCGTAGAGCCCTGTCTGTCACTGCCCTGATGGGTATTTTCTTCCCCGATGTACCTGTACCTGGTACACAGTGCCGATCTATGAGCTCTCTGGTGGCAATGTCCCCGCCATGGGAACCTGTCAGTGAGATGGGGGCACGCCATCTTGATAGGCCAGTCAGGAAGTAGATATCCTCTACCTCCACTGTAAGTATGTGTGCCCCAACCTTGAAATACTGTTGTTCTGGATTCCACATTCTCAGTATATGTTCTATTAATCTCTCATGGGACACCATGCTTGGTGTCCAAAAGAAATTTTAGAGCCCACAGTCCCAGAGTGCGGCAATGCAAACCACATTCCTTTCAGCAGCAGCATCCTCATTATCATGTGTTCTTTCCTTCCATATCACCATATTTTGGACACCTAGACCTGCCAAAAACAACAATGGTATGCATTAATATAATCCTTGAGTCATTGCAAATCAAAAGAATGAATAAATTTTGCCGATATCATTTGTTTAACTTCTCCATGACCGGCACCGCCTATGCCCCGTTGGAGACAGGCGGTGGCACCACCTGTCCACCATGTTCTTGGCGCGGTTCTCGGTGGTACCGTGTATCCCGTAAGGGGTAGCCGCGGTGCTCGCATATTGGATTTTAGGGCTTGCCAAATTCCAAAATAGAAGCTATGAAATGAAAGATAAGGGTCTTAGCCGTTACCTGCAATTGGAGAGACTGAAAACGGATGGTGGAAACTCCTGGTATCAGCTGTGGAAGATCTGGCTAGAAAATGCTCCAAATGCTCTCTGCTAGAGGTAAATAGTGAAATGTTTAATTTTTTACTATTTACTTGCCTTATATAAACATTTTTTGGGTCCGACCTACTATAGTTTTGATATTACATCATGTTCTGGTCAAAATTTATTTGTCATAATCCCTTAATGTTGATTTTGAATGCATTTAACACTTGTTTATGAGTCATCTGCAGGTTGACTTTAGTAACAAGCTTTGGAAAGTTTGTTTATTCCTTTTTCGTACTTTCACAAAACGGAAAAGGTTGTCAAGCGTTTATTACGACACTTTGTCATGCTCGTTAAAATCTAGTATCAAATTTTCGAGTCTAGTTCAAGTTTCTTTCAAGGCTCGTAAAATACGGCATTGTGTAAAGAAGCGTTATGGAGTTCTCTTTTCACCTCTTTTTCAGGCTCCTTAAACACAAAAAAGTCGTAAAGTCCATTTCCGATTCTTTCCAGGCTCGTAAAACATTACGTTGCGTAAATGAACCTCATGGAGTTCTCTTTAAACCCTTTTCAGACTCCCTAAATATGAAAATATTGTCGAGCAATATTGTCTTCTTCATGCTTGTTAAAGTATTTGAAGAGTCATCCGTCCGACGGTAAGTTATCTCTTTCTTGGTTCGGATAGGACTATTTACGAGAAAGGAACACTCCAGCCAAACATGACTGGAAGAGTTCTCTAAGGTATGATTTTACACTTTTTCAGGCCTTAGAGACTAAATCATATGAAAAAAGACCCCCATGGAGTTTTCTTCTGTATTCGTTCAGACTCTCTAAACATGAACGATACCGAGTTTCCTTTTAGTGGACTTGTTAAATTAAACATTGAGAGACCCATTTTGGGAATGAACCCCTCCTCTCTCAGGTTCGTAAAACATATGAGACTGGACTTGTCTTCTGACAAGCTATATCGAGTGTTTGTTACCCTCTTTGAACTTGTAAAATCAAAAAAAGGCACTCATCGATCATGATGTGGAAAATGGGAAGGGAATCATTTTGTAAATAATGGTAGTTGTTTGTCGCTACCTTTGAACATGGCACTTGTCTGCACAATCATGTCAGTCAATTGGGTATTCAGCTGATCTCCGTGACAATCCACTTTAATGATTCATGTCAATCCTTTGATTCTTTCAAAAGAATGCATGTCCATTGTCGCTTTGTGTATATGTCCTATCTAGTCATGCTGCCAAGTCATTTTGTCGTGCCACCCAATGTTCAAAGGGGATCTGAAGAATTTTTACCTCTATAGTCTACACAGTCTTTGTGTCGGTATCTTTGAGTCAGTCATATGGTTACTACATTCACATCATTCCAGAACTACGTTCCAAGTTTTGTGTTATCGATGTGGGACTCATCATGGCCCTCCATCGACGAGACTATTCCCTTCGACATCAGCTCATCATACGGGAAATAGTATTAGAAACAATATTTAGTACCTTGAGATCTGTATGCCTTAATGAAAGATTCTCTCGCTCTCGACATAGGTTCACATAATTGACCTTTGATCGATAGAATCGACTGGGTGTTCGACGTCAGGACATCTATTCACACTCAGTGGATTGTACTAGAGTACCTTGGGAATCATTGACATTAATGGTGATCTCCTTCGCACTTGTTAACGGTTCACATCATTGGTCGGTAATCAAGTGGTTTCTACCATGTTCGACTTCAAATCATTTTAATCACATGGATAGAATCGTACTTTGTGGAGGACAAGACGAAGACCTTGGGCATTTGTTTAAAGCGCTCACTTCTTTTCCCCAAGTTGTGATGGAGTTTTGTATATCTAGCATGGATCCACATTTGTATGGTCGTGGCTATGCTCAAATTTGCGTTTGTATGACATAGATCTACGTTGTATGTCTGGTAGCTATGTCCAAGTTTGAGTCCTCTATCACATGGATCTATGTTGTATTCTAGTAGCCATGCTTGTTTATTCCACTCATGGATCTGCCTTGTATTAGTCTGTAGCTATGAGCTTGGTTACTTGTGTCTATGAGTCAACATACTGATGTACTACAGATTCCTACTTGACTGCATACTCCGATCGAGCCAACATTTTCATCTCCTGGTGATGACTAGTTCTCAAAGCTCTCGTTTATCATTTCACTCTAAGAATCGTGCTTTGGGGGGCATCCTGTTATACCAAAATCATGTCACCATCATGTGATAAGACATTTAACATACCTACTTGCCCTGAATCCCAGCTTTTGGAGTGGAAACTAAATGGTTTTTCATCAATTTGTCATACAAATTCCCAGCACCACGCATGCCCCTTTATCCGGGAGTGGTACCCCTGCTCGCACCGCCTTTCATTGGTTGTCCACAAGCGGTGCCACTGCCCATTGCCCTTGGTCCATAAGCGGTTATTACCATAACCTCTCTATCATAGAAGGAGAAGCACGGTACCCTGGGTAAAAAGGGGAAAAAGGAAGTTTCTCGAGGCTTCTAGATTATAAGCCTCGTGTACTACCTTATCCCTACTGTTGTGGGTTGGTTGAGCTCGAGATCCCTCATCCTAGGATCTTAGAGGCCACCTCACCCACTAATTTCTCAACCATCTCTATCCATTAAAGCCCTATAAATATGAGCTCATAGCCATGGTTGAGGAGAGAACATTGAAGGTATTGTTATGCTGTTGGATTGATTCTTGGCCCGAGATTATTTGGAGAGAGAATAGAGAGTTAGAGTTGGAGCTTTTGGGGATGAAGAGCTGGTTTCATGGAGATGCATGTCAACACTAAGGCTTGGTTGTAAAATTCTTCATATTTCTAATGCAAGTTGATTTATGTCCCACATATGATGTTGTTTTTGTGATTTTGCATATATATGTTGCTAGATTCCTTAGTCACTAGCATAGATTAGTAGATCATATTATGGTTGCTTTGATTTGTTTCGTATTTAGCTTTTTTGCAGGTACACAGGTGAACTGTCAAAGCCTTGTATTCCAAATATCTACAACATCTAGGGAGAGTCTTCAACCTCTGTCCTCTATTTGTTCTGGATATGAACCATCCAAACCAGTGGAACACCTTGCTGTCCGCAGGAGGTGAAATATTCTAGCTAACAACACAATTGTTGGAATAGAACGACTTGTAGACAGCAGAACTCAAAGACATCCATCTAGATGTTTAGGAACCTCTTCTTTGCGGCACCATTGTGGGAAGACGCCTACACCATACAAGGACGAACTCCATTCCCTTGTCTCAAGTGGCTAAAGATGGATAGCTCCCCGCACAAGGAAAATGGTACTATGCTACTGAAGTAGCCAACAATTTTTCTCACCTGAACGAATACACAATGGAGACCATTATTTCTTAAGGAAGGAGGAATGATCCAACTAGCAATTGGCAAGTTGTCAAACTTCGATAAAGGATAGCACTTCGACTACTTTGACTTCTTCAACATGTTCCACATTGTCTTTGACAAATCCGAACCTCAACACAACTGACCTCGACAAGTTTCGCATGACTGTCGAACATCGATAAAATGTCTCTTTCTCCCAATTATCTATGACGGTTGAACTTCTGAACTGTTATAACTTCTTTGTAACTAAACGTAACAGGTAGTCACCCAAGCATCTCATCATCCTATATAAGCATGTACACTAATTGCGCCGAGAGGCGCTCTACAGCCCAGTATGGGGGAGATCTTGTAACGTGATGTAACGTTAGTAACGTTTGTAACATGTCGACAAAAAATAATAGTGATAGTGAATATGATGGAAGAGATCTTGTAACTTGATTTGCAATGTTATGTTGTAACATTTGTAACAAGTCGGCCAAAAATAATATTGTCGAGTATGAGTATGAGGGAGATCTTGTAACTTTATGTTGTAACTTTTGTAACAAATGAATAATATGTCGGCCATATATTTTCGTTTGTATTTTCTTTTGAAAGCTAATATATATATATATATATATATATATATATATATATAAGGAACAAAAAAATATGTAAAAAGCATAATCTACGGCAAAGATAAGAAAACCAGCTAAAAGCAAAGCAAAATCTGCTGCAAGAAAACCATGGAAGAGAGAATATGCTAACAGGTAAATTTATCTCCTTAACATTATTTATCTCCTGCTACAAGATTAATTGCAAAAAGTTGATTGAGTTTTATTGCAAAACCATGCATGATTTTTCTAGAGCAAGCATTTCAATTACTAGACCAATATATAGTTTTAAGGCTGGGGTTTTTTCTTGTAATTACTCATTACTAGACCAACAAGACAATGCTCATCACCCAAACCATTATTTGTTGGATACTTACCTTCAGAATTTCATGTTAAGAAAAACTAGGAATCCATTGTCTCTTACAGCACTGGACTAGACAATTGGGTGTCCAAATCCAATCAACCCACAATTGCTTAGCTCTTGGTGCTACTAGATATCTCAACGCAATTGTTACTCCTACCCATATTATCTTCATTGTAAAAATCCAGTTCAAAGTAGCCGTTCAAATAGTTAGTATGCACGGTGATGTATTAACAATTCATATATGTAAATTTAAATAACATCCATTGTTAATTGGATTATAATCCGGCTTTCCAGAGATAATTTTGCGTATGATACAGGTTACTATCATTGTTCGGGTCGTTCACTCGTGTGTATATATAAAAAAAAACACCTAATTTTTGGATGTTATGAATGATCGAAATTCTAGGACAGGTCATTTTGAGATTTCAGGTGGAGAGGCGTAAAGGGGCTAAGAATCAAATTTAGGAGAATAGTGAAATACCACAATCTTACATTTAGATAACCATCATATCGTTATTGTTATTATTTAGTATAAGTCTCAGCACTGAGCACTGCTGCTCCGTCAAGCCCGTCATTTGATAGTAAATATTTTCTGGAAACTATAAATTTTTATTCTGGCAAATCAGAATAAAAATAAATATCTATATTTGTTACCTTTTCATAGTTTCAACATTAATAGTTTATAGTCAACATTTTAATAGTTTAGCTTTTTTTTTGAAAAAAATTGCTCCAGTGTGCTAAATTATTTTACTTTTCACCTATTCATGTTTCATGTTTTATATAAAACATAAAAACTATTTCAAGTCATGTTTTATGTTATATATAAAACATAAAAACTATTTTATCTTTCATGTTTTATGTTTTATATTTTGAAAATGGTGTTCTAGTAGAGCGAATATCATCATCTACATGATTCTCTAGATGCAGCAGCAACCGATAACATCAGAAAATGGGATGCCGAGTTTGTGAAACATCTTGTGGAGGATGTACCCACACTTTTACAACTTACGATGGCTGCCAACTGCCTCCATATCTACAACTTACTGGACTTGACGGCTGAAGTTATTGCTGGCATTTTTATCGGTAAAACTCTCAAAGAGATTCGCAAGACTCTCAACATTGTGAACGCTTTTTCTCCCGAATAGGAAGTGGAGATGAGGCATAAATTTCAATTGCATTAACAGTACGCACTAATTCAATTGTTACCAAAGAATTCAATTCTTTTTGTAGGCTATCACAGTTAAAATCAATTGGTAACATGCTTCAAACAGTTAATGTAGCTTGACAACTATTTCTTTTCAATTCCCAAACAATCTATGTGCACCTCTATGTATAAGGTGAATAAGTAATGTATTAATAGAGACGGCAACCACATAATATGGAATTAAATTCATAATTCATAATTCTTTTGTTTTGCTAATGAACATTCTTATATTCAATCAAACATTTTATTTATTCTTTGGTAACATACATTACCACCACCTAATACATATGTTAGCATTAATTTTTTTTTCATAAAATCTCCGTGTCTGAGTGGAAGTGACTTGCACGGAAAGAGGAAGAAACCTCATCAATATTTCATGGCATTTTCCATTTTTTTTCCCAAAAAAAAATGAGATGGCATCATTTAACCATATTTAGTAGGAATACATTGGTTTCCAACCTGAAATGAATCTTAAACTAAAAGATGCATTTTTTTTCAAAAGAAAAAAATATCAGTCTTTGTTATTCAATAAGAATCAAAAGACATCTTATACAATAACCTAACTTTCCTGGCATAGAAAGCAGATATGATACCACATCAAAGCAAGGACAGTATAGTACTAAGCATTCATACAACCAGCCCATAGAGAAGTAGCACAAAGTCTGATCATAGCAGACCTTTCTCATCATCCCTGATAAAACAGGTCAGATATGTTGGATTAGATCGAGAGTGATCATCAAACAGACAAATCTTGAGCAAAACTTGCCGGTTGATAGTCTCTAACAAAGCAGACATAGTATAATAATCAATCACTGAGTGCCAAATGAAAAAGAGCAAATAACTCTGCACAAGCTAGAAAAGCATAAATTGGCCTTGACCAATGATCATTCCTTCCAGAGATTCAGAGAAGGTTCCAGAACCCATATCCAACTTCAAAGCCTGTTTGAAGAGACCATCCGCCATCAAGTTATGCTCACGATATATGTGTTTGAAGATCACATGAGGGACTTGTAACAGCAAAGTACGAATATCATCACACCAATGATTCAGAGAGGGAACATTTAGTGATGCGAGTCTGTTAAGCCAAGAAATTATAACGAGTCACCAAATATCGTGTGCATGGGTAAACCCATCCGCTTACTCACTCTTAAAATAGCCCAAAGTGCCAATAATTCAGCTCTGGTGTTTGAGCTGCTTCCACAGCCCATGGAGAAACTAAAGAAATGATCATCATTTAGAAAGATCACAAAGCCAGCACCACCAATGTGCTCAGTAGTAGCCCCATCAAAGAAGCCACAAGGATAAATCATCATGGGACTTAGACCGATGTTCCTAAATTTTTGTTTTTTTTGTGGAACAGGGTATAAGTTCAGAAGGCTTTTGATATGAAAAAAAAGTGCATGAACTGTAGGCACACCATTGTCAAATAGGCATCTGTTCCTGAGTTTCCAAAGACACCAGAATATGAGAATCGGAAGATATCTATAGTGTGCAGATAACGTGGTATGGCAGAACCAATAATCCAAAAAGGAAGAGACGGATTCAAAATGGGGGGAGGAATACCCAAATCGAGCTGCAAAGTAAGAATGGATACCAATAGAAAAATAGTAGTCCAGAAAGAGGTGTTGAATATCCTCTACACTCAAACCACAAAGAACACATCTACTAGGGCCCTGGAAACCCCGGTGTTGTAGTTGATCCCAGGTCAAAATCCGACCCCTTCCAAATAATCAGGTGAAGCATCCAATTTTCAGAGTTATATTGAGAGTCCAAATCAAATCAAGAACATAGGCCTGATCCTCAGAGCAACACGAAGATGTGATACAATCATATCCCATAGTTGTTGTTAAAGGTCCCACATATTTGTTATGTGACCATAAAAGAGAGTCACAGTGTTCAGAAAGACGTATTCTTCCATATTCCAGACCTCTAGTGAAGTTCTCCCAAATAATTTTCCAATCACCCTGGAGATCGAGTTCATTTGCCGAGAACCAATAACTCATAGCAAATGGTGTTTGATTTCTTTCGTGAGCTAATGTACAGATACCATAATCTTCCAGATAGTCCCGTAAATCGTGAGGGAGAAGAAAGGATGATCCCAAACCGACGATGGGATCCACACCCAATCGAATAGATGATCCATTTCCAACTTTCCAGATTAACCCTTTGCCCATCCAGGAAATGGTGAGGAAGCCTCTCCAGATAACCGATGCATTTCGAAGAGAGAAGCACTTTTCACGAAGCCATGAGTGCAGAGGTAATTTTTTTATATATTTAACAGAGAGAAGCTGATACCAAATTCATTGCCATTAATAGCCAGCCAGAAGCTCTTTAATCTCAATGAAAGACTGAACCGAGTAAGATGTTTAATGCCCCATCCACCCAGGGTTGTTGGGCGTGCAAGAAAGTGCCAGTCCACAAGGTGGAACTTCTTGTTATTTGGTGAAGAACCCCACAAAAAGGAAAAAATCAAGCGTCTGAGCTTATCAATTATGGACTGTGGGATCGAGACTAATGCCATCCAGTAGACAGGAAGACTGAAAAGAACAGATCTGATAAGAACAAGACGACCACCAAGAGATAAGAGCCAATTGGTCTAGTGAAGGATTCACATTTCAAATTTTGATATAATCCAGTGCCAATTTTTGACCAGGTACCCCGATGGCTTGAGAAAGTAACCCAGATAATTAAAGCCATGATTTATGTGCTCAAATCTGTAGGGTAAAAGACCTGTGATTCTGCGAAGTAGATCGGCATCCAGGGAGAAAGCAAGATTTGTCCATGTTAAACCGCATACCAGAGGCCTCACAAAATGTGTCCAGTATAACTAAAAGATGCATTTTCCAACTAAAAGATCCTCTTTATTGGCTTGCACTCACCTTTATCAATTATTATTAACACAAAAAACACTACTTTAATCTTCACTTCGTCACATCTGCTCTGCTTTCTTTTTTCTTCAAAGTTACTTTACATCTTTTAAAACCATGATTAATAAAATATTAAAATAATAAAAACATATTGATATTAATATTAATGAGATTGAAAATAACGTTCACAATGTCGTCGAACACAGATTTGATCCTTTTCCGTGTTTCGAAGAGAACCCATTAAAGCGAGATTAGCTTGAACATGTTCGACAAAAGGAAAGACTCTTTTGCAAAAAAATTCACATATAACTTTTAAAGAGAAATCATTTTAAAATAATTTAAGATGGATGCCCACCCAGATTTTCCCTCGACTGTTTATGGTCCACAGCCTGCTGCAGTTCAAGCACTTAAGAGGAGCTTCAGCTGCTACCTAATATCTGGCAGTGGCACTCAAGCTTACTGGGATATATACCGCTATTAAGCTATGTGGGGAGGTTTTGGGGGAAACAAAAACAGTCTGTTTTGCTCAGCAAATAAAGCTTATAGCAGGAAATGCTTCAATGTTTCCTTCTGAAAAAATAATTACCTGGGACCTGCTCAACACCTAATCTAGTCTGTGAAGCTTTGTCAACTGCGCCAACGCCCGTCTGCGAAGCTTTGTCAACTTCGGCGATCCATGCCTGTCAGGCTTTACCAACTGAGCCAGCTCCTGTCTGCGCTTCAGCTTCACACATCCAAGTATATCAAACTTCTTCAACGACGTCAAATTATCAACACCTGGTATGTCTTCTAACTCGGAGCAGTTAGAAACCTCTAATTTGCGAAGCTCTGCCAGCTTCTCCAAGCCAAGTATGCTCTTCAGCTTCACACAATTAAATGCCTCCAGCACCTCCAACGACCTCAGATGTTCAATTCCAACTAGCTCTTCTAACTCAGAGCAACTACGAACCTTTAGTGTTCTCAACTTTGTCACCTGCTCCAACCCCTCTATGCTCTTCAGCTTCACACATTCAGATACATCAAGGCTCTCCAATGACCTTAAATTTGCAACACTCGGCAGATCTTTTAACTCAGGACAGCTAGAAACTTCTAGTGTTCGAATCTTTGACAGCTGCTCCAAGCCCCGTATGCTCTTCAGCTTTGCACAGTTAGTTACCTCCAAGACCTCCAAAGATACTAATGTTTCAAAACCCTGCAGTGACTCCACTTCTATGCAACCCTTAATGTCCAGCTTTTGAAGTTTTGCAAGACCGCATAGCCCTTCTATTTTACTCAATTTAGAGCACAAAGTCAATTCTAACGTGATGAGTGTATTTGGCAATGTTCCGACCCCGGCCAGATCAGTGCAAGAGTTGATGAGGAGATGTTGAAGGTTGGGGCAGACACCTTCACC
Organism: Pseudotsuga menziesii; assembly: GCA_001517045.1. Classification (NCBI taxonomy): domain Eukaryota; kingdom Viridiplantae; phylum Streptophyta; class Pinopsida; order Pinales; family Pinaceae; genus Pseudotsuga; species Pseudotsuga menziesii. The sequence continues at coordinate 140,974 of LPNX010568273.1, forward strand.
AAACGATACCTCATTCAATTTTTGTGTGTTGTACAGTACTAAGTGTTGAAGCCTAAGCATCCACTTGTCAATGGAAGAGTCCAAATTACTGCATCCTATCGACTGTGTCAATGTTTCACTTTCGCCATCAACAGTTTTAAAAGGCAGTTCTTGTAAGGAACAATGCTGGACTGTCAAGTGAGTCAACTGATTCAACAGTCCAATGGAATCCGCCAAGCGTTTCAATCTCTCGCATCTCCGCAGCACCAAATTCTTGAGGCTCCTTAGGTCACCAATCGAAGGAGGGAGCGTTTCCAGCAAAGGGCTTTCCAATTCAAGCTCTTCCAAAGAGCTCAACTTTCCAATGTCACTTGGCAATTCTTTTAAGTTTATAAGCTTCAAAATCAATTTTTCCAGGGACCGTTGATGTGCAACTTGGAAAGGCAATACTTCAATTTTGTTACAATAACTAAGATCCACGTATTTAAGAGTGGTGATGTTTCCAAGAGTTTGGCTTGAAATGGTTAAATCAAAACAACAACTTAAATCAAGATATCTCAGCCGAATTAAATTCCCGAAGGAATTTGGAAGCCTCTCCAAATCCGTACAGTAAGAGAGATCGATGTGTTCCAGGTTTGTTAGGTTGCCAAAGGAATCTGGCAGAGACCTCATTTTTGAGCACCGTTTTAACACCAATACCTTCAACAACGGAAGGTGACCAAATTCTTCTGGCAGCTCTTCAAAACTGTTGTGCATTGGACAATCGACCACAATCCGTTCCAGGTACTGCAACATCCCTATGGACTTGGGAATATTCGACAAAGGAGCAACAATCTGTAACTTCCGCAACTGCAAAGGTACCTACAACATTTGTAGAGATGTACTGGATGAATATCATATACAAAACCCTTCTGTGCCATATTATACTAATACAAGTAAACAAATTTCTATTTACCTGAGATTCGGCTTGCCACAATGTTTTTAATACGTTCCCATGCACTTCTAAAACCCATAGATTCTTCATTGAGATCCAGGAAGGCAGGGAAGAGAGGTGACACTCGTGCCACCGAAGCCATATGAGATTCGGTGAGTACACCCGGCTCAGAGTGTGTTCCATTAGAATTTCCACATCAAGAAGTTCCAACTTTCTTATTTTGTACAATGAAAAGAAAGTATGCTCATCGTCCTGATCATCTTTAAACAACCTAATTCCCCGTATTACCTACACATTTTTAAAAAACGAAATAATGATTTAAAAACTGTACAGATATTTTCATCGAATAATCCATAGAAGATTGAATGATCAACTACTTACATATGATTGTTGAATCAAATCATCAATATTCTCTATCCCGCGCCAAAGACGGAGGGGCAATCCTGGCTCCTTCGCAAGGTTTCGTCCGAGATCTCTCAGATAATCATGCATTATTATGTTACTTTCAATGTCAACCTCTACAAGACACTTCCTCTCTAGAGTTTGAAACCCCAGCGAGCCCTTCCAGCCAGATCCATCCCAAATTTTGATGGCAGTATCTCTATTTTCTCCTACGAAGAAACAAGCAATGTCTAGGAATATCTGTTTTTCCTCAGGATGAAGTGCATCGTAGCTAATTTGAAGCGTATTTTGTATTTCATTTGGAAGTGCTTGTTGTAATCTATCGAGTTGGTCTTCCCAGTAAGATTTGTCGTTGTTTCCATGAAGAAGACCCCCAAATACCTTTAAAGATAAGGGCAATTCTTTGCAAGCGCTTACAAATTGATCTACGAGATATTCAAATCCTGAGACTGGATGGGGCTGACAAAAAGCATACGAGCAGAAGAGCTTTCTGGAGTGGTGTGCATTAAGGCCTGTTAACTGATAAATTGATGACTCTTGTAATCGTGACCTTGCGAGGACACTTTTGTCACGAGATGTAATCAAAATTAAGCTATCAGGGTGTAGGCTCATGCCCTCCGGCAAGAGTGCTTCCACCTGATCCACCTGATCTACATCATCTAAAACTAACAAGACTTGAGAATTTGAGAGATACTTCTTGAGCATCCCTTTACCTTGATCGACGCTGTCTATACCTTGATCCAATTGAATTAAGGCGTTAAGAAGTTTCCTCTGCAAGGACTGTAAAGAGCTTTTAGCATTTTCTCTGACATCGAATAAAAAGTAGGATTTACTATAATTTGAACTCTTCCTATTGAAGACTTCTTTGGCCAACGTTGTCTTGCCCACTCCACCCAGACCGGCGATGCCGACGACCTGAACTCTTCCGCTGCGCTGCTGCGCTAATACCCTCTTTTCAAAATCGTTTGCTTTTTCATCCAATCCAGTGGGGTATTTGGCCACATCCAACTGTGGTTTTTTAACCCTTTTGAGCACACTTTCAATGACTCTATCCAGCAGCTCCCCCTCGTCGCTAGTTATTCACAAAAGGATAACATATAAAACTGTAAGTTAGAAAAGAAACAGAATTGTAATTTAGTATCATATAGATATTGTATATTGTATTCAACACAGGGGAAGTTGAAAGTTTGAGTTCTAACCGGTTAAACGCCTCCAGATCTAATCCACTTAAATCCGCAACACTTGAAAGAGCATTTCTCCATTTTCCTATAGTTGTGGAGTTGTAACGCGGTCGACCATCATGCGTTCTCTTCTTTTCCAGGTTGCTCAGGGCTCGAGCATATACCCCTTCGTCCTGCTCATGTGTCCACCGAAGATTTGCAGGACTGACACCGTAAAAAACTGGAATAATAGGAGCTCCCGACTCTAACATGAGGAGGAGCTCATCCAAACACCAGATTGAGTCCGCATATCCATTTGAAAAAATGGCTACATGAACAGATGCTGACGCAATTGCTCCTTTTATTTGAGATGTTAAGTTTTCTCCCTCATGCATTTCCTGGAAGTCTAGAAAAACTCGGAGTCCATAGTGAAGAAGCCGACGGTAGAGATGGCTAGCTAACGTCTTTTTAGCATCCGGTCCACGATGATTCAGGAAGACATCGTAGACGTAATTGTTGTTGGGATTAACAGAGGTAGAGGTGGAGGCGGCCATAGCCAAATGAAAAAACAGAAAGAGAAATTAAGGGGAAATTGGGGATGGTCGATGCTAATGGAGGAAATTAGCTACTTGTCAGGGGAAGGACGAATAAATTCTTGGGAAGATTGTAAATGATCAAGATTATTTGTGAAAAAAAAATCTTGGGAAGATTGTAAATGATCAATGTGTTGTAGAGGTGGAGGCGGCCATAGCCAAATGAAAAAACAGAAAGAGAAATTAAGGGGAAATTGGGGATGGTCGATGCTAATGGAGGAAATTAGCTACTTGTCAGGGGAAGGACGAATAAATTCTTGGGAAGATTGTAAATGATCAAGATTATTTGTGAAAAAAAAATCTTGGGAAGATTGTAAATGATCAATGTGTTGATATAGATTAAACCCTTCAACCTAATGCGCAGTTTAACGCACAGGGCAGTAAAACGTTCCCCGCCCTCCCATCTTTCTGGTTCGCTTAATTTGTTTCAACGCGTTTTCACTATACAAATGCCAGTTAGGGATTGAAAGTCAGCAATGGGAAATCCAAACTTTATTTTTTATTTGTAAATTTATCCATAATTTTTAATCGTTGACTATTATTTATTTCATAATAAAAATTAATGAATTTAAAATGGTTCATGTCTACACTGAAGTACTATTCCAGTGTCAGTGATAACGCTTATATTCTACATTACCCACATGGCAGTGAGTACTCAACTACGTTGACAACTTAACAACAACCATTAAAGTAATAGTTACATCACTTAATGGGCAGATGCCGACTACTGAAAATCTGTGTGCAACTGCACAAATTGACAGGCATTAAACTAAAAAGACAAGAAAGGGCGTCTCTACCTGTCAGTGGTGCACAGCTATACAGATTTCAAAATATGAGAAATATCAACATCAACTTTGCACACAGGTAGGCAAAGAACAAGATGCTGCGGGGGTACGGGCATTTGCCAGTTCTCGACTATTTTTTCCGTCTACCTGTCAGTGGTGCACAGCTATACAGATTTCAAAATATGAGAAATATCAACATCAACTTTGCACACATGTAGGCAAAGATGGGTTGGAATTTGACGGGCATCAGGTCTGGAATTTCAAATTTCCTCTGCTCATCAAATGGATTTTTGTTGAAGGTCTTGCGTTTTTCATGCCCTTTATTTTCCGTTTTACATAAATTTGTGAGTGTCAATTTTTTTGTGTGTGTTTGTGTAAAGTTTTTTTTCAGAAAGGAAAAAACCACCCTAAGCTTAGTCTCCTCACGTAGCTTGCTTGCCTCACTCCGCGAGCAAAACCTGAAAGAAAAACTCTAGGCATGAAAGCCCCATACCCCGAACTATGTGCAGTTAATGATAATGGCTATGTGCATGAGACAGGTGTTTTACATACAAATATGTGCTAAGGAACCTTATAAAGGATGCCACCAGGAAAGAGCTGGATTCAATACCAGCTGAGGAGTCTACATTGAAGGTGGGGTTTTAAAAACATGATGATTAAGATTATAAATTGGAATTCCAATTTTCCTGATATTCATTCGTGAATCAAGGAAAATATGCCGGAGCATAATATACAAATGTATGATGCAATAAAAAATTGCCAGCAGCACTAGAGTCCAAAAAAGACCAAACTGTAACCTACAAGACTGCGATAAATACACTATTCTGTATAATCAGAGTCACTAAGACTCGAAACAATAACAGTGACTCCAAATTATAAGTATATGCAAATTATAAGTATATGCAGATAAGAAACAACAGAAAATAGAAAATAATATATGCCAGTAGAAAATGCTAATATGTGCCGAATTAGTAGAGACGAATATTCTGCGAGATGGAACTGTTTATATCTTCTCCACCTCGCCAAAAAAGTAATGGAGCTGTTTTTTTGTGTTTGTGTAAACTTATATGTTCATTTCCATTAGATACAAATTTATGTTAAAAAATACAAAAAGAAATCCACCAAAAAATTAGTTATAACAATAAACAATGCAGCCTTCATTGTAGATCATCCAACAAAATAGTGTCACTGTGTGCAATAACATTGAAATTTTACATAATAAGTGTTGAAATATATTTCTCCACCAAAATGCTTCAACACGTGTATATTAGGAGGATTGTAATTCTTAAACATGATCATAAATAGTATTTACACAAGTAACGTCTCAAATGCACCTAGAATTGAACATATTGCTCTCCAAGTGATAATAAACTGAAATAGTATGGAGCAGCAAAAACGAGTGAAGAACCTTCGTACAACATGCTTCCCAAGTGGTAATAACCCCAAGTAGTATGGAGCAAAAATCAGTGAAGAACTCTTCCTACATCATGCTGAAATGAAAATCTGAAACAAACCATAAACACAAATCAGATTTCTGTGTATAAAATTTAAGTACAAAAAAAAATTAAGTTATATTTCACACAAGAGCTTCGCAGAAATTTGAAGGAAAACCTAAGAATATCGCCCATAGTACCAGAAACAACTACCTACTATAGTCAAAAGAAAAAACAGCATATCTTTATAAAACTAGCAACTAAACCCAACAACAAATAGGTAACAAAGAAACAACTACCTGCTGTAATCAAAAGAAAAAACATCATATCTATATAAACCCAACAATTAAACCCAGAAACTAAACCCAACAACAAATAGGTAACAAAGCATCAAATCACTCTTGTCTTCAAACACCTGTAGCTGCTTCAAAAAAAATGCCCAGATTTGAGAGAGAGAAACAGTGGATAGGTCCCACATTGGCTTAATTATTCAACTTAACATAACCTAGAAGATTCAATAAACATTAATAATTACTTTGCAATATGATTAAGAACACTAACCTCCCAAGTTTCAAAGCTTGATAACTCTTCTTGTCTTTGTCTCTGTCCATATCTCATACACTACATTCCAATCAACATTACACAATTCTGGTCCATTCAACGATATTCTCATTAACGCATCTAGCGTATCTAATCCTAACTTTGATTTTCTGATATCCTTGATGATATTTTGTTTAGAAAATCCCCTTTCACAATCCACTGTACTTGCAGGAATAGTGAGTACAGCTTGCCATAATTTCATCATATACGGATAAGTTTTATGCCATTGCTCTGTATTACGAAATACATTCCATGCTTCTTTCATTGAGAAACCCTCACAAGCCAAATTTAATGAATCAACAAAAGGGTGAAGCTCTCTTTTACAAGCATTAATGTCAAATAAAGGCGTGAATCCATCATCATTTGGCATTGTATGCTGCAAATGCTGAAAAAGCTTTAGAAGCCAATGATCTGAATTTCTCTCACGACTACGACGTTCCTCAGGATAATAACAAGGGCTGAACAATTTTGCTACATTAAAAAGATGAAGATCTGGAAATCTTTCATTCAATGAATCTATGAGAGACTCTATATAACCTTCAGTAAGTTGTTGGCAACTCTCTTGTGTACCTTCAATACACGGTTTCATAGTATGTCTCCCCACATCACTAGAATCAATCTCCGTGGTTGGAATAGAGATGTATTGTAAATCATGTCTATCTATGACTGCCCCTTCATCTTTAATTTCAATATATCCATATTGGGAATCACTTAAAAATTTTGAAAGATAGGTTGTACCTTCTGCAAATGTCTCCTTTCTTAAAAACCATCTAGATAATGTACTTATAGTTACTTCAAGAGCCAACCCAATAGTTGTAATGTCAACATTTTCTTCTTGAAAAGTCTTATTCAACTTGTTCAATTCACCCAACACATTGGCAAGCATATGTAAAGAAAATTGGATTGAATAAATTCGTGCCTTATCATACCATGATGAAGTTTTCCTTTCATTTTTCCACAAAGTTAAAATCGCTGGCATAAGCTTCACAAGCCTTATAATAACTTCTCCCCTAGATAACCATCTCACTGAGTGTATTTGCAGAACATCAAGAACATCAATTTGCATGACTTTAAGCAAATCATTAAGTTCATTACTTCTCTTGGGTGAATTTTGAACCCATGAATAGACTTTGTTTGCAATCTTTTCAACATATAATAACTCTGATAATTTCTTAGAAGCATCTGCTGCTTCTAAAGATTCACAATGAGCTACACAATGAACTGTAATAAGGTTTGGAATGTTTTTTTTCCAGAAATGAGACAAAGCCATTTTCATGTCCAATCATTGCTGAAGCCCCATCTGTAGAGACAGCTATCAAATCTTTATATTGAAGTCCTCTAGCATGTATTAATTGATTGACACTATCATATATTGTTTTTCCTTTTCCATCCATAACATTCTTGAGCTTCATAAACTGCGAGATGGGTGGACCAAGACTTTTTGAATCTAAATATGTTGCATAAACAACAAGGTGCTGCTCTAAGTTTTTATCAGTGCTTTCATCAACCATTAATGAAAAGAAAGGACTTTCTAACATATTTTTTATCTGAATTTGTTCAAGATATCTTGATATGCACTATATGAAATCATTTGCAGCCTTATGATTTGTGTATGAAGAGTATTCTTGAGACTTTGGCATAAATGGTGTTTTTGCATCTATTAGAAATTTGCGAAGTTTCTCATACTTTGATAAAGATAAATCTTCTTGACA
>LPNX010568315.1:0-60972 GCA_001517045.1 Pseudotsuga menziesii
AAGATGCAGTATAAGAGTAACCAGAAGCACAAAGTGCATGTCCATGAGAGGTAGATTCTAAATATGAATCTAGGCTGATGTGGTGCTTCTTCATTGCTGCGTCCAAGGCTGCCATCTTCTTAAAACACTTAGATTCATCATGATTATCTTTCCCACAAAAATTGCAATGAGGCTCAGTATTCTTTCCTTTTTGCTTGGATCCTTTGTCATTTTTTAAAGAAGGATTTGACTGAGAGGGTTTGGGACCCTTGTTGTTTGGCTTATATTACGAAAATTCTATTTCTTGGGAGGCTTGGACTTTTCTTTCTGTTGGGACAATAAGGCTTTCCCAGATGTATCTATATTGTTAATTATTCCAAGATGAATGAGCTTATCTTGCTCTCTAATTAAGGAATCACAAAATGATTCAAGGCTAGGATCTTGATAGCTAGCTGCAGTCAAGGATTCTTTCATGGAGTAGAATGTAGATACAAAAACAGAATATGCAGGTCCAAGTTTTAAAAGAATATGATAAATACATTATTTGTCTTCTTTCTTAATCTTGCATTCTGCACATAATAGTCTAAGAGTTTTATACTTAGATAAATAGTCTTAAATGCATGAAAAATAATTTGGATTCAAGGAAAGCAAATCATTCTCAAGTTGATGACCCTGAATTGCATTGTGTTTACCAAACACAGATTCCAACTTTTCCCAAGCGAGATTAGGTTCATTAATTACAGATATGTGGAATCGCAAATCAGTAGAGATTGACATCCCAATCAATCCACGAGCTTCATCACATCTATTTGCCCATTTAATTTTCTTATCATCATCAGTGGGTTCTGTTTCTTTCCCTGAGGTTATCCTGAAAAATCCCCCTACTTCGCAGAACATCCTCCATACGAGATTTCCATGAGAAATAGTTAGAACTTGTAAGTATAATATCACAAGGGGCAGCCATACTATAAAATAATGGCCGAAAGAACAGAAACTAACTGTCTGGATGCAAAGAGCTCAAAAAAATATATAGTTTAAAAAAAAACGACACTTAAAACTGATTCTGGATGATGAAGTTATTCTTGATCAAAGAAAATGTTGAAGATGTCCCCAATAGTGACATGGTAGATATTAACTTGACCAACTAAAAAAAGAAGCCCCCTCTTCCCCCTCTTCCCAAGATCAACCTTTGACAATCACTTTTACAATAAAGTTGCTTTGAAGTGAATCACTTTTCTAGAATAAGTGATATTCACTTTTACAATATTGTGACTTTTAAATAGTGCGGAAATAAGACTTAAGTGACTCACTTTTATTTTATTTTATTTATGTGAGATGCACTTTTACAATAAAATAACTTGAAAATAGAAATTGCATGCACTAAAAAGTAGCTTAATAAGACCTATTAAGTAATAAAGCAACTTTGGACCAAGTGAGCTAAGTTTAAAAGGTACGTAAAATAATGGAAAGAGGAAGGGATTTTTTTAAAATTTATTTAACTCTTATCTCTCATTCTCCGTGCTTGCTTTCTTCTCCTGCAAATCACAAAAAAAACAAAAAACAAAAACAAAAAAAAACTTTTTTCCATACAATGGGGTTAGATCTTGGTTAGCTTACCTGGAAAGTCTACGTTTTCAAGTTTTCTTGTTGTTTCTGATTTGTCGTGATCGCACAAGGTGCACGGCAAAGAGCATACGTAGCCGAGAAGACAAGAAAAAAAAACTTTCCCTTACTGTTTCTGATTCGCTGCGATCGCGCAAGGTGCACGGCAAAGAGCATACCCAGTCAAGGAAGGAAACAATTGAAGACTAAAACAGAAAAGATCTAATAACAAACTGATAAAATATGAGAGATTTAAAAAAAGCAAATCCGTCACTGTAACATTATACCTTCAGATTTGCCGAAATGGGTATTTCTGGAGCAAATGGAAATGGTTTTCGATGAAACGAAGACTATTTTCAAATGGAAACGGTGCTTCAGACGCAATTGAACAGCTCCCATAGGCCAGAAATGCACAAAAAATCCAGAACCAGAAACCCTTTCAAAGTTTCGGCAACACCGGTTCTAGATCTTGATCAAAACCGAAAGAGGCTCTTCATAAAAGATCCAATACCATGTTCGGGTACACATGATACTCCCAAAAGAACGAACACCTTCAGCAACCGCTTCACACAAATAGATCATAGATCAACACACCGATGTTTGTCACGTGGTTAAAACCCTCGAGAGGGAAACAGTCCACGGCCCCAACCAAATAGCTACTTGGAGCAATTTATTATGCAAAAGAAAGAAAGTTACATATGAGCTTCTCATAATCGATCAGCTAGCCAAGGATCCTCTATGCTCTTTAAATAGAGATCATGGACCAATCGGGTGTTAAGCCACGGATCAATGGTAGGTATGATCTAAGAGAAGTTGAACTGTCGGATCACTCTATGTCTAGAACATATCGTGACCATCGGATTAGAATATTTACAAATGCATACTAATGCATACTAAAGAAACACACTTTTTCCTAACGGATATATTACACAAGTTGATCTTAGCTAACTTCTAAGTGTCTAAATATCCTGACAGATAGGTATTTATATCTTAGAATTTGGGGTGGACTAGCACCTATGTTTTTCCTAGATTGTGCGATGATCATACAAGTGTACTGTCCAGATTGATTTTATGGAAGTTGTTCCAAATTTGAAATAAACAATTTTAAAAGAAAAACAATATCAGAAATAACTAGGAGTTGATGCATGGATAACTCCTAGCTAATGCATAATGATGCAGGAGCATCTAGTCAAAATTCTTCGTTTTCTAAATAAACAGTCGATGCTATTTTTGTGCTCCATGTAAGTTTTCTTGAAGATAGGGTTGGTAGTCAATTTTTATAATTTGTTTCATAGATAAAGATGGTTTGAATGTAATAAGGACAAATTTCCACAAATTCCCTTGAATCTTGTAAGAGTTTGCTCGAGGATAGGTTAGTTACATATTTTCTTTCTTAGGAGTTCAGATCATACTGTTGCGGATCTGATAGGTTTGATAGAATTCTATTTAAGAATCAAATGTAATAATTAGATACATGAAGGGGAACATGAATGGAATAGGAATAGAGATAGAAGTATGGAAGTGTGAGGGATCGAGAGATAGAGTGTATGTAACAGTGGTTAATGGAATGAAGAACATATTCTTAATACTCTACATAATTGTCACTATTTGATGTCTTCTTTTCAATTACCAGACATATGCATATTAGTTTATGTGGATGAATGTTCAGTAATGTATAAATTATTCTAAAGGCGGAGAAGTGTATAATTGCATAGAATATTGATTGCCCATAAATCAATTTGACGGTCACAGTTTGAATTCAAGTTTGCGAATTTCAGCAGATTGACGGTTGTGGATGAATTCCACAAGATAAAAATGAAGATCCACAAAGTTAAGGTGAGATCCACATCTAATCTCAGATTGACAGTCAGGAAGGAGCCCACAAGAAATCGATGACTTGGAAGAATTGCAGAAAAAGAAGTTGCGGGAAGAAAATTGCAGAAGCCCATTTCGGAAAAGTGGGAAGGTGTATCCGCAATCCACAATCCAAGTGGGGAAAGGACCGTTGCGGCCACATAATTGCGGAAGTCCATTTTGGAAAAATGGAAAAGTGTAACAGTAATCCATAATTCGCAATTGTGGAAAGGGTCTTGTGGAAAGATGGTTGCAGAATACTTAATTGTGGAACCAAGCCTGTGGAGAACTCTGTTGTGGAAATTGAGTTACAGAAACTCAAGCTTGCATAAAATTCATTGCGGGAGAAGAATTGTGGAATTGTACTTGCAGAAGGATATTTCCATCAGTATTTCAGTCTAAAGAAGAATACTTTAGGTCTACTAGCTTTCACCTACCAATAGTTTTGGTATCATAGTAGGCTAAATATGCCACCAAGACAAGGACGGATGCGTGGAGTCCATGTAGGACGTGGTTGAGGAAGACAAGTTGCAGAGACATACACACAAATGGAATTAAGAGAACTCCAAGCTAGGATGAAAGCTATGGAGAGAAAGAATTTAGATAATACAGACACTAATGATGAAGAAGAATCCTCTGAAGACGAGCGAGAGGAGGTTGCTGAAGAAGTACAAGTATTGAAGATGCTGATGAAGGCTAGTAACATACCCATAGTTGATGTCCCCATGTATGAAGGTAATATTAATGTTGAAGAACTCATGGACTGAATCAATGCTTTAAACAAGTATTTTGACTTTGAAGAAGTTGAAGATAAAAAGAAGGTGAGATATGCAACGATCAGACTGAAAGGGGATGCATCTATATGGTGGGATGAACTTCAAATCCACAGAGAAAGAAGAGGTAAGAATAAAATCAAATCTTGGGATAAATTTTTATATAAAATTAAAATTCAATCTATGCCTAAGGATTATCAGTTGACTCTCATTATACAGCTACAAAATTTAGACAAAATGGTATGAATCTTAAAGAATATACAAAATAATTCTTTAAGTTGAGTATTAGAGATGGACAGACACAGGGGGACGTAGAAAGAGTAGCTATATATATAAATGGATTGAGATATGAGATACAAGATGAAATCAGCTTGTTGAATTTGAAAACTGTTGAAGATGCTTATCAGGAAGCCTCAAGGGTAGAAGAAAAACTATTAAGAAAATAGAACCAAAAGAGCAGAGGGAGAAATACAACAAGAGGGAGAGGATTTCCAAATAGAGGAGGTAGGACTCCTAAAGATAAGGCAAAAAGTTCTAGTATCTTGGTAACTCGAAGAGGAGGATTCAAAGGAGGCAAAGGAAGAGGCAAAAATATAGAGGTGAAATTCTATACATGTGGATAAATTGGACACATGCCATGGGAGTTCCCAAGGAATAAACCTGCATCTCAGAGGAATGTAAACATTGCTGAGGTTTGTGAGGATCCTAGTGAAGAAGCAGAGGTGAGTAATCCTCTCGAGGAAGGAGAATCTCTTATGCTAAAGAGAGTTTTAGTAAAGACAAAGAAGAAAGTGCATGAACCAACCTAGAGAAAGAGTCTGTTCAGGACTCAATGCAAGTCACAAGGGAAGTGTTGTAAGATGGTTATTAACATCGGTAGTACAGATAATTTGGTCTCCACTGATATGGTAGAGAAGTTGGGATTGGAGAGGATGAATGAGCAGTACAATGTTTGCAGAAAGGAAATCAACTCTGGTGAATGAGCAGTGCAATGTGGAGTTTCAAACTAGTACTTATAAATATGTGGTGTTATGTGATATAATTCCTATGGATTTATGCCATATACTTTTAGGGAGGTCATGGAAATATGACATAAAAGTTGTTCATGATAGAAGAAAGAGCACTTATTCTCTAGAAAATGATGGAAAAAGACATACATTTTCACCGTTGGAGGATGAAGTAGTTCCAGAAGGTTCAGGGTCAAATATTTTGCTGATGACTGGGAAATAACTATTACAAGAGGTCAAGAAGGAGGATGAGCTACATTTTTCTTTTGTTGGAAAACCAAAGGTAATATTAACTTCTACAAATTTAGATGATTTTCCTACTGAAGGTAGAGTCTTTCTTGATGAATATGTTGATATTATTATGGATGAGTTACCAAATGTTTTACCTCCAGTGAGAAGTATTAGTCATTACATTGAATTAATACCTAGTGCAAGTTTACCTAATAAAGCAGTCTACAGACTAACTCCTCAAGAGAATGAAGAGATCAAACAACAAGTATAGGACCTGTTAGATAAAGGTTTGGTGAAATAAATTTTGAGTCCTGATGCAGTACCCACTCTGCTTAGCCCAAAGAAGGATGGTTGGTGGTGAACGTGCACTGACTCCAGAGCAATTAATAAGATCACTATTAGGTACATATTTCCTTTACCCCACATTGATGATTTGATGGATTGTTTGAGTGGTTCAAAGTATTTTTCCAAGATAGATTTGAAAAGTGGTTATCATCAAATAAGAATAAGGGAAGGAGATGAATGGAAGAGTGCATTCAAGACTAATAATGGACTATATGAATGGTTAGTAATGCCATTTGGGCTTACTAATGCACCTAGTAATTTTATGATATTGATGAATGAGGTCTTGAAAGAATACACTGGAAAATTTGTGATAGTGTATCTGGATGATATTCTGATTTTCAGTTAGAATAAAGAAGAACATTTGACACATCTCAAATTGGTGTTGGAAACCTTGCAAAAGGAGAAGCTGTTGATAAATATGAAAAAAGTGTAGTTTCATAAAGAAAGAGTTGATTTATTTGGGATTCGTGGTTTCAAAAGAAGGGTTGAAGATGTCTCCAGATAAGGTGCAAGCAATTTTAAGTTGTCCCTTTCCAAGAAGTGCATATGAGGTAATAAGTTTTCACGGACTCACAAGTTTTTATAGAAAATTAATTAAGAATTTTAGTCGAATTTGTGCACCTATAATAGTCATCTTCAGGGGAAGTAGACAACCTTTCAGGTGGATAGAAGCAGCTGAAAGAAATTTCAAATCGTTGAAGGAGAAGATCATTGAGAAGCCTATTCTAGATTTTCCAAGTTTTGATAAGGTTTTTCAAGTAGAGAAATATTCTAGTCGGACAAAAATAGGGGTTGTTCTGAGTCAAGAACAGAGACCAGTGGCATACTTCAGCGAGAATTTAAATGAGGCAAAACAAAAGTATTTCTCATATGACTAGGAGTTATATGATGTTGTACAAGGTCTCAAGAAATGGAGACATTACTTGATTCCCAAAGAGTTTGTGTTATATTTTGATAATCATGCTTTGCAATTTATAAATAGTCAACCTAATCTGAATAAAAAACATGCTAAGTGGGTGGAATTTTTGCAGAAATTTACCTTTGTGAGAAATCATACAAGTGGAAAATCTAATAAATTTGTTGATGCTTTAAGCAGAGTAAGTTTGATATTACAGGAAATTAAGGTCAGTTCTTTGGGACTTGAAAGTTTAATTAATATCTGTAAAGAAGATGTGGATTTCAATCTCAGTTTTAGTTCCGCTTATCATCCTTAAACTGATGGTCATACTGAAGTGGTGAACAAAATATTGGGAAATATACTGAGAAGTTTTGTTTATGAAAATCTGAAACAATGGGATTTAGCTCTTGCTCAAGCTGAGTTTGCTTACAATGATTCACCTAACAGAAGTACAGGTATGATTCCTTTTTAGATTGTATATCGGATGCACCCGAGGGGAGTATATGAACTTAGAAATTTTGGAGGACAGGATAAGAGAATTGCATATGGTGAATATTTTGCATCTAGCATACATGAGCTACGAGAAAATGTTAAGAAGAAATTGCAGGAAAGTGATGGGAAATACAAACAGAGGGCATATATGAAAAGAAAGGAAGTTAATTTTTAGTTTGGAGATTTGGTAATGGCCTATCTTAGGAAAGAGAGGTTTCCTAAGGGAACCTACAATAAATTGAAGCTCATAATATTGGACCTTGTAAAATTTTGAGGAAATTTTATGCAAATGCATATGAAATAGAACTTCCTTCTAATATTCTAATCTCTCCAATTTTTAATGTTTCATATATATATCCTTTTAAATATTCATGATTTCTAGCAGAAGAAATGATTTCAATAGAATATGGTTCATTTATAGATTGGCAAGGACAGTTACCTCATAAATAACAACCACAGATTGAAGATATCCTTGATAAAAGGGTTTCAAAGAAGACCAGGGACAAAAAATATTTTCAGTATTTGGTCAAGTGGAAAGATCAACCATCTGAAGATGCAACGCGGATGAAAGAAATAGATATTTCCAAGTATATTGTGAACCTTGAAGTCTTATTGAAGAATTATTTTCTTTCCTCGAAGTATGATGCAGGAGCATCTAGTCAAAATTCTCTGTTTGTTGAAGAAACAGTCGATGCTATTTTTCTGCTCCATGTAAATTTTCTAGAAGATAGGGTTGGTAGTATATTTTTGTAATTTTATTCATAGATAGGGATGGTTTGGATGTAATAAAGACAGTTTTCCACAAATTCCCTTGAATCTTGTAATATGTTGCTCGAGGATAGGTTAGTTAGAAATTTTCTTTCTTAGGAGTCCAGATGCTCCTTTTGCAGATCTGACATGTTTGATAGAATTCTATTTAAGAATCAAATGTAATAATCCGAGACATGAAAGGGAATAGGAATGGAATAGGAATAGATCTAGAAGTGTGGAAGTGTGAGCGATCGAGAGATAGAGTGTATGTAACAGTGGTTAATGGAATGAAGAACAAAGTCTTAATACTTTACACAATTGTCACTATCTAATGTATTCTTTTCAATTACCAGACATATGCTTATTTATTTATGTGGATGAATCTTCATTAATGTATAAATGATAATGAAAGTAGATATGTGTATAATTGCATAGAAAATTGATCGCTCGTGAATCAATTTGACTGTCACAGTTTGAATTGAGTTCTGTGAATTTCAGTAGATCAACGATTGTGGATGAATTTCACAAGAGAAAATTGAAGGTCCGCAAAGTTAAGGTGAGATCCACATCTGATCTTAGATCGACGGTCGGGAAGGATCCTGCAAGAAATTAACGGCTCAAAAGAATTGTGTAAAAGGAAGTTGCGAGAATAAAATTGCGGAAGCCCATTTTGGAAAAGTGGGAAGGTGTGTTCGCAATCCGCAATCTGCAATCTGAGTGCAGAAAGGATCGTTGTGATCGCATAATTGCGGAAGTCCATTTTGGAAAAATGGAAAAGTGTATCTATAATTTGCAATCTACAATTACGGAAATGGTATTTTGTAAATATGGTTGCAAAAGACTCAATTCCAAAAATTGAGTTGCGGAACCAAGCCTGCGGAGAACTCAATTGCGGAAATTGAGTTGCAGAAACTCAAGCTCGCGGAAAGTTGATTGCAAAAGAAGAATTGTGGAATCGTACTTGCGAAAGGAGATTTTCATCAGTATTTTAGTTTGAAGAATAATACTTTAGGTCTACTAGCTTTCACCTACCATCACATAGACATAGGAAACAAGTGATTACAACTATGCTCGGAGAACAAGCAATAGATAACTTATTTGTGGCAGTGAACTTGTGTTCTATCGCTATTCACTGATCACAAGTTAAGTGGTTATACAAGTGAGTATCATTCTGATAAAAAATCCATTGAAAGTGAAATGATTTCCCTTTGAGTGAAAGAAGAAATTAGTATGGGTAACTTACATGAGTATGGTGCAGCATGGGTAAATAAAGATATGGATATGAAAACCAAATTTAACCAATTCCATGAATCCTATTATGAAATTAATGATGTTCAAAAAATAGTTATAATAGTTTAGGTTCATGGAGTATGAAAATATTGTAAAGAACAACTTATTTGGAGAATAAAGGGTTCATATTTTCATCACCTTGCCTCTCCATTTTGTGGGTACATACTTCTGGTCTTTCCTATTTCTCAATCATTTAGTCATCCAACCTTTGTTGTTTCACAAGAACATGTCATTAAGGATGACTCCTAATTGATTTGTCTTTCTATATTTATGTTCCATGAGAGCTTCATCCTAATTTATAAAGGTGAATACATTCATTTACATTATTATGTCCTTGAAAGGGGACAATATAGTTTTTACGAAGGTGGTATTATTCATGTCGATGAAAGTAAATTTTTTGTATTTCTAAAGTCAACTATAGTCTATAATTTTTATATTATTTTATTAAATATTTTTTTTAAATAGGATCGATTCATAGAGATGATCTCAGTCTCATAAATTAAGACCACTTTCAGGTGGCAAACAAGTCATGTTACGGTAAGGATAAGGCTACTTTATTGATCGTTGTAAATATCATAATATTCACAACGATATAGGGTTAATGGAAGATCGGTTGGGAACCACTATTGCAAGGTGTAACATACTCCACACCTTAAACTCAAAATGAACCCTAATTCTTTTCCACCCAAAAAGATAGTCATGGTATCTCGGTGCCTGGAATCTTTGATAATTCAACAAACTTGTAGATTGGACGTCCAATCTATGCTTGGTTGATGGTAGATCAGGTATCTTGTTGTGTTCTTCCTTTTTATTCTTCATTATTTCCATGGCATATGTCTTGCAGGTTTTAATGTCATTTGATGGAAATTGGCTCCACGATTTTGTCCATTTCTTTTACTGCAACATCCAATGGATAAAGTGATCTATGTATTAAAATTGAGCTCACAGGAACCTTTGAGCCAAGGAAAAACTCACAAGAAGATTACATAAGCAATTTTACTCAAAATATGATATGAAACAGTGCAATAATGATTTGCAACTGTAAATGCTTTCAATAATCAAAAGTAAAAATTGATGATTAATCCAATGTAATACACTGGTATTAATAACCAGTCAATTCGATTACATGAGAGAGGAATTCAAATTGATTGAATCAACCTAACTGAATGAATAATTGGAAATGTCTAAATCACGGTCGGGGCTTAACTAGTTAGCTCCAGTTGTCTAAATCAGCACCTCAATCAGTTAGAAAAAATTAAATAGTCTAATTGAATGTGGTAGGTGAGGAAAGGTGCCTTCCCACATGAAACCAATCAATGATTGTTGCTAACTGAATATAAATGGATGTAACTTAATGTAACTAACTCCTAACTAGGCTTGACTAGTCACCAACTGAACTCAACTGAAGGAGGTTGGTTCCAACACTCCCAGTGGCTCCTAAATTGTAGGTATTGGTCTAGGAGGCACCTAAACTGATGCATGCAAGTGAAGTCTATGGAATTTAGCCTCAAATAATGTTCTCCACACTCTAGTAACTGGTACATGTGGCCCAATTAGGCCATGTGGACCCAATGGTGCTAGTGACTAAATAAATATTGAAAAGATTCCTAATTTAGACATAATTCACCAAATTGGACAAGGGAGGATTATAATCCTAACACCCCCCTTGAATGCTAACTTGGAAAATTTGTGGGCCGTGGTAACTAAGACAATGGGTCACCCATTAAAACTAAAGCAAGAGTAACTACTTAATACAAACAAAGAAACAAGAAGAAACCACATGGGAAAAAATCCCCCCCTCAAACTAAGTAGGTAGAATCAGGATTCAAGTTTAAAAAATTTGAGAAAATGTTGCTCCAACCTTCATCTATGTGGTGTAGCAAAGAAGAATGCATGATGTTCCGTGAACACGTATCCTAGGGCCTAGCATGTATACTTCTCCATATTCTCCCAAAATGATGATGGAAGGAAGGAGGAATGTAACCTTTTCCTCTTTTTGGATGAAGAGGTGTATGATCCACTCAGTTCTTCTCAAAGCAGTGTAGCTGATGAGGCCTTTCCATGTAGCATCTCACAGAGAGTTTGTTGTGTCTCTCTAAAGGAGGTGAGCTTGCATGACATAGCGCAAGGTTCTCTTTCTGAAACTGATCTTGTGTCCTCTGTATGTCAGATGGATTTCCAGTCATCTTCCTAGCTACCCCAATAGCCTTTTGTGCCCATTTGGGCTTAGGATTAGGAGTAGGGACTAGTTTTGGATCTAAATCATCCCGAATATCAATCTCATAAACTGATACAACTGATTCTGCTTCTGATTCTGAAATACTAGTGGAAACTGCAAAAGGAGTAGATAGAATGTTTTTACCTCCTCTTTCAAGTTGCGGCTGAGAGTGCACTGGATCTGAAAATGGCAGGGAGTGTGAGAATTCATATGCCTTAGAAGCATGATTTGCAAAACCCTTCACTATGATGTTCCCAATAGATGTATTTGTGATCTACATTGAGTTAGGACCAAATATCTTTCGCTTTGGAGGGCCGGTGTGAGTAATATGGTATACAGATAATAGATTTAGAGCTAAGGAGGGCACATAAAGTACATCTTTGAACTTTCCATGTTCAAACTTGATAGAACCCTTCCCTTTGGATCAAATTTGACTGTCATCACCCATGTGAATGCTAGGGCCATCAGTAGACTATAAAAAGAGAATGATTCTCTGGATGCAACCATATGATTGGAAGCTCTTGAATCAATGAGGAAGGCATGTGTTTTTTAGCAGCTCACCTTCAATGCATGAAATCTCTCATCATGTTCTTCAGTTTCTTATCGATGGCCATCCTTCCGTGTGCCATTAGGTATAGTGATATTATTTTTCTCTATAAGAAGAGTCATTTCATCAATTTTTCTTCTCATACAGGAGCTTTCTGGATGAAAGCCCCTTCCATAATAAGAAAAAAGGATCTTTCCTTTGCCATTCTTCTTTCTTTTCCTCAAACCTGAGGGATCATCTGACTGCTCTTTCTTCATAGGAGGCTCATTCTTTTGCTTCCCCTTAACATTCATAGCTTTGGGTACTCCAGCAACCAATGATTTATCTTTGGAAGATCTGATGATCCCTATTTGGACTAGCTTATCATGCTCATTGGTGAGAGACTCAATTAAGGCATTGAGAGTTGGCATCTTCCAATTTGGTGTTGTGAGATTCCCGGTATGAAAGGTTGATACAAATACTGAGTAATATGTGCCAATGTTTTATAGGATGGCAAGGATGAGTTGATTATCCTCCTTCTCAACTTTACACAGCTTCAACTTGAGCACCAAGTGCTTGAATTTGGTGAAGAAATCATTCAGAGTTTCAAAGTTGTCTGGGTGAAGAGAAATCAACTCATTCTCTAGTTGATAGACCCTCAAGTCACCTTTCTTATCAAACAGGGAAGTGAGTTGATCCCAAATTTCCTTAGGAGTCTTCAATATAGTGATGTGGAAGAGAAGATCCTTATAAATCAAAAGGCACAGAAATCCAAAACCTTCATCAAGATTATTCCAGTATTTTTCTTTGTCAACATAATGAATTGGCTCTACCTCCATATCCATTGTGACTCTGTAGAGTCCTTTGGAGCGAAGCTGAATCTCAATGTCCTCCTTCCACTAATGGTAGTTGAAAGGAGTTAGAGGATCCATAGAAGGGGCCATTGTGGTGCTGTAGCAAATGCAGTGAAGGAGACTGAAAAACCTGTAAATCACACAAACAAACAGACAAAGTAAGGTCAACATCCAACACTTTTGGAATTTTATTCACACCCATCTTAGTCAATGAAGTTAGATTGATCAACAATTCCTTTTCTTAGGATTTATGTGGTAAATTCTCCGCTTCTGGTGCAGTTCTAGAGGGATCAATTTTCCTCAAAAGTTTAGATCCAGTATTAAATATGTAGAAGGAGAAGTGCCTTGTCCTGTCGAGGCTTTGATAGCATATTAAAATTTAGATCACGGGAATATTTGAATGAAGGAAAAAATCATAAGAATATTACATAAGCAATTTTACTCAAAATATGATATGAAACAGTGCAATAATGATTTGCAGTTGTAAATGCTTTCATTAATCAAAAGTAAAAATGGATGATTAATCTAATGTAATACGCTGGTATTAATAACCAGTCATCTCAAATACATGAGAGAAGAATTTGAATTGATTGAATCAACCTAACTAAATGAATAACTGGACATGTCTAAATCACTATCGAAGCTCAACTAGTTATCTCCAGTTGTCTAAATCAATTCCTCGGTCAGTTAGAATCAGTTAACTAGTCTAACTAAATCTAGTAGGTGAGGAAAGTATCCTTCCCACATGAAATCGATAAATGACTGGCGCTAACTAAATGTAATTGGATGTAACTGAATGTAACTGACTCCTAACTAGACTTGACTAGTCACCCACTGAACTCAACTGAAGGAGGTTGGTTCTGACGCTCCCACTGGCTCCTAAATTGTAGGGATTGGTCTAGGAGGTGCCTAAAATGATATATACAAGTGCAATCAGTGGCAGATAGCCTCAACTAGTGTTCCCCACACTCTAGTAACTGGTACATGTGGCCCAATTAGGCCATGTGAAACCAATGGTGCTAGTGATTAAATAAAGACTGAAAAGACTCTTAATTTAGACATAATTGACCAAATTGGACAAGGGAGGATTATAATCCTAAAACTATGCAGGTGTGCCTTTTCTTACTGTTGACATTTTTCAAATACTGATATTTTAACTTTCCATGGATAAAGTGATCTATATAGGTGCGCCTTTCCTTACTACTGACATATTTCAAATGCTAAGATTTTAATTGGGTTGTGATGTGATTCTTGTAGATATTTGATATCTCTTGTCATTAACAAACATGTCGAGGTTGATAGATTTATGGAAACTCATAGACCTCTAATTCTTCTCAATATAATGAGCATAAACTCAAAAATTTGGTATGAAGACAATCACTTGATCTCATCCAATATATTCGGTGGCTTGCTCAACTTTTTAAGATCATTGAACACGTCAAATATCCATAGTCAAGTTATGCTTACATGCAACAGATGTGTTGGCTTATGAATATGATTAAACACCGATCTTCAATTTCATGTCATCTTACGTTATGAGAACAACAACACTTAGAAAGTACATTAAAGATCTCCTCGACCTTGTTATTCTCAGTCACCAAAATCTTAACACCTAAATAGTTTAATTTCAATCTTTTACTCTCCTATAAGACATTTCCCTGAAGGAGATTGGTGCATTCTACAACATGCTCTGTGAGATTGTGATTCATGTTCCATACATATAACAACAATTACTAACCGGCCTTAATTCTCAATGCAATCTTATAAAGTCAAACGATTTCTAGGAAATTTAATCCTTGGAATTCTTAATTTTAGTCGTTAATTTCTAGTCCACCTATGTAATTTATACAATCCTTTAATGATCTTAAAACAAAAATAGATTATCTTGCAAATATTTGACAGTGTATTTATTTTTTGAATCGATATATGTTTAGTTTCAATTTGAGAGCTTAATTGTGCGAGATGTTCATAATTGTGGTCGCCAACAAAGTTTTCTCCAACAATTAAAACTAGAATAGCTCATTAGCATGGAAAACAGAGACACACATCCCGCATCCCTCTACATTGATTCATGTGGAACAATTCTTCATTTTCATTTTCCCTCTATATCAACGATCGTAATAAATTCTTGGAGTTAAAGAAAAAGTTGGAATTCAGAGACTTGATGTACAACATGCAAGTATGGGTGGTCATATGACATAATTTACTATACTTAATAGATAATATGGGTAAAACTCGACAATGTGTAGTAAAATCTGGCAAATCCAAACTATCAATAAAACCATGACTGCAATCTATGGAGGGAAAATAAGAGCAACTCTCATACACTGTAATACCCTAGTTGTTAAGCCCCAGACTTATGATCCTTCATGTGACTTATGTTCTCTTGCATTATGGACTTATGATAATTTATATGATTGTGGAATTTTGCTCCCTTTCATGATGAATTTAATTAAGGATTTATTATTAATGTTTGATAACATGACCTTGTACTTTGGCGTTATTATTAATGTTAATGTTATTACTAGAATCTTTGTTATCTTTGAATGTTGTTAATGATTGATTAAATAAACAACTGGCTCAGCAAAGGAAACTAAAAGAGTATGGGGGACCATGGATTCCACAAAGTGAGGGGGAATGGGGACATCCCTAGCACCTGATATCTTATTGTTGACTTAACTTTGTCCATCCCAATTCATATTTGCACCTTGATGAGATTAATAATGTTCGTCACCCAAACCTTGTACAACAAACCCTGTTCTCAATAATTATGGACTATGGAGATATTTTTTGCATATTGTGCACACCTCAGTGGGCCCATATTGCATAGGGATCTCTCCTTGGGAAAATATTCCCTCACATTTATGTGCTTATGGTCATTTATGAGCCCTTTCCTAGTTTTTAGGACTGTAAGCTATTTTCTAGCTTCCACTCTTACACCATGCATTGATGATCCTAATTTTGTGCTTCCATGATATTTATGACCCGATTGGATTCCCTCTCTCACCTATTTCGACCTCCTTTATGTTTTGTAACCCCCTTTGTGCATTAGTGTGCCTCCATGTGCTCTTCATGGCTCCACTCCTTAGTTTTGGGTAACTCCTCCTCATGGTGCTAATTCAGGAAAGATAATATCTTCACTAAGCCACCACTCCACTAATTCAAGTTAATTCTCCATGATGAAGTTTAAATCTTACTTATCTCTAATTTGGGTCGATCCATTTAGGTTAGAATGGTCCTCCTTATGCTATAAATCCATATGCCATCTCCTTGTTGAAGTTAATCTTGAGCTTTAGACCATGTGATTTATGCTATCTACCCATGTTGGGAAGGTTAATATTATTGAGAGTGTTTTGAGAATTGGAGGGAGTCTATTTTTTCCCTTTTCTTCCATTATATCTCTCTACTAGTCTAGGTTCTCACACAGGAAGCCAGGAAATGGGAATGGCGATCTAGGTCACATCCCATAGGCAGTGGAGACGGACAGGAAAGTAGTAGTGGGAAGCATTGTGTCTCTCGAAAGAGGTAGTTTCGAGAGTAGTGAGACTAAGAAAGAATATATCCATGGATCCATGGTCTCAACTCAGGGGTGACCTGTTCAGGCGAGGAAGGCTTGACGGTGTCTATAGCTAGGAGGAAAGTTGTCCTGTTGTAGCCAGTTGCTTATTTTTTGAGATAAGTATTTCTCTTATGTTGTGTTTTCATTACATTATTTTATTTGGTATATGTGCAATGATGGTTGATTGGTTGTTTGAGTTTTCATGTATTGAATGCCAGGATCTACATGGATAAAGGATGAATCTCATGGAATTTATTTTCTATTCTTGTTACCTTCTTTCTATTCTTCTTCTTCATAACCAGAAATTGTATTTTTGGCTCTATTTTATTGAGAGAGGCGCAACCATATTATCTGGTTAGACCATATATGCTCATTTATGGGTTGTGAGACCTATTCCATTGTGTCTGGAGCAGCGTTTCCAGTAAAAAACACCTTTCATTTCATTGAAAAAGCTTTCCGTATGACCAAGATATGTTTGTTTTGGTCCGATAGCTTTTCGGTGCCGAGATGAATGCACCTGTCATTTTATTGTAAATAATTTGGTTGCATAATTGTTCTTAGTTGCATATCTGAGGATGAGAGACATATTCTATATGTAAAATTAATCGATGGCTGGAGGGTGGCAGCCATACGATCTTATTTTATTAGTGAGAGATGACTGTAGGGGATAGTCATCGGGAGCCGATTTTGAGGGCTGTAGTTGCAGCCGGTGTTCTTGTTTGCTATGGTTTCGGTGTAGTTGTAGATTGCAGCCTATGTATGCTCCATGATATGTGGTTTTCCTTACTTTTTATGGTCACTAACAGCACACACATAATAACACCGAAGAAGTAGATTAATTTTCAAATAATCAATGACATCAATACTTGGTTATTTATAAACTATGCTTCAAGCAAACCCAAAATACATAAATTAGTTATTCACAATGAATACGATGTTTAGCATGTATTATTGATGTTCTTGTTTCAATTATGACTTTTATCTTGCACTTTGGAAATTATTAATCGAGTATCACAATTAATTATTTAATTAAGTGGTGTAATTAAATAATTAAGTGTCACAAACCTTAGTTATAATTGAATCTCTAGAATTTAATTTATTTGGGTGAATGGTTAGTCAGCGATATAGTAATTTATCTATATCCATTGTTCTTAAACCTTAGTTAGTCTTAATTTATCACCTTTGGGCTTATCTCAAGGTTCAGGGACATCACAGGTGGTATTAGAGCTTAAGGTTTCAACACTGTGGCTTTTGAGCTTTCTACGAAGTTTCAAGTCTCCTTGTAAGCATGCACTTGCATTAGATAGCTTGGATGCATGCACCTTAATATAATTTCACATGTGATTTAGTTAATTAAACTGTTATATTGGGATGGGTATGGACCTGAAGATCATCCAGTAAGGAGAAATCTTGGAAGGATGTCTACCCCGCCCCTTGTCCAACTAAGTAGATTGTAACTTAGAAATGTTGGCTAGTTACTTTATAAACAAGAAGAAAAGTGTTTTTTTTTAATGATAATGAACTTATACAAATGTGTAGTCTACTAACAGAATGTTATTAATGAACACATTACAGTTCCCAGTGATTGATTGAGAAAACAGTGTGACTACTACAACTGATATTTTAGTCAAACCTGTGAAGACTAAGTAGGAAGTCAGATTTTGGGGATGGATATTAAGGAAGGACGAAGACCATATAGTCCCAAAGAGGAGTTTGTTGAGGCAAGAAGGTCAACTGGACATAATATGACCAGTGAACCATTAAGCTTGGAGTATTCAGTGAGGAAGTGTAGAGAGGATAATGAACGAATAATTCATATCCAAGAGTAGATTATGAATGATCTAAAATCATTAAAGACCATCCAAATATCCGCTGAAAAGGGTCATAAAAGAGGTTATGTGAGGTCTATATCATCTTCAAGGAGACCTTATCACTCAGAGAGAAAGAAGGGGTATGTATCAAGCAGTACAGAGAGTAGTCCTAAAAGATCTCCAGTGAGATACAAGAAGAGGAGGTTTACTCGGGATGAACTAGTAGGAGAGTTGAGAAGAATCAAGCCCCCAACTTTTGATGGAGAAGTAAAGCAAAGAGAATATGTCGAAGCATGGTTGATAGGACTTAGGAAATTCTTCCAATTGCATCAGTATACACCTAATATGGAGGCAAGAGTAGCCATATACCATCTACAAGGTAAAGCAACTATCTGGTGGGATCAACTGGTTAAGTTGAAAGACATTGATGAAGACAAAATATCTTGGAGGAAGTTTAAGAAATAATTTCAGAAAGAATACCTCTCTGAGCACTACTATTACAAGAAGATGGAGGAATTATTTGAGCTTAAGTTGGGAAGCATGACTATGGAGGCCTATGAGAAAAAGTTTCTAGAACTTTTGAACTATGTGGACTTCATCAAAGATGAGAAGGTAAAGATTCAAAGGTTCCTACGTGGCCTTCCTAAATCTTATAGAGATAAAATCCAGTATGATAGACCAAAGAACCTTAAGGATGCCATCTGGAAGGAAAAACACTTATATGAACAAAATAAGAGCAAGGCCCCATATCAGAAGAATTGGAAGGATATGAAGAATAACAAGAAGGAGCAGAGAAAGAAAGGTTTCTAGCCTTCAAAGTTTAGAAACAATAATTCTTACCAACAACGACAGTCAAAGGAAGATAATTTAGGGAAAAGACCACCTATGGAATGTTGGATATGCAAGGAAAATCACTTTTCCAGTCAGTGCCCGTGTAAGAAAAATAACCTTCACAACATTCAAGAGGCTTCAAATGTTGGAGATGTAGGTGGAAGTGTTCAAAGGATCTATGCAGCCCTAGATGGGAGGCAAGCTGGCCACCAATCTCGAATGATTGAAGTAACAAGTAAGATTGCTAATAAAACCATAACTATTTTGATTGATTCAGGAGCTTGCAATAGTTACATTTCACCTAATCTTGTTGAGAAATGTCATTTAAAGAAAAGTAAACTTGAAACAACAAGTCTAGTACAGCTAGCTATAGGATCCAAGATGAAAATCGATGAATTTGTAAAAGTGTGTCCTTTAGAAATGAATGGAATGAAAACCTTTGAAGGCTTAAACATCATACCCTTAGGTTCATATGATGTATTGATTGACATGGATTGGTTGGATGCACACCATGCAGTTTTGGATTGCCATAATAAAACTTATACTTGTTTGGATGAAGAAGGGAACCAAGTGACAATAAAAGGAATACCTAGACCCATATCCCTGAGGCAGATCACAGCTCTACAATTGAAGAAATGTCTTAGAAAGGGATGCCAATTATATGCAATTCATGTGGAAGAATCAAAAGAAGGAAAAGAGCCAGAGTTGTAGGATTATCCAATACTACAAAATTTTGCAGATATATTTCAAGAACCACCAAGAATACCTCCTAAGAGGGACATTGATTTTCTATCAACTTGGTGTCGAGAACAATACCTTCATCTAAAGCACCTTATAGAATGAGTACTCTAGAGTTAAAGGAGTTACAAATGCAGTTAGAAGAGATACTAAATAAATGTTACATAAGACCCAGTGTTTCACCTTGGGGAGCTCCTGTGTTATCTGTGAAGAAGAAAGATGGAACTCTAAGACTTTGCATAGATTATAGACAATTTAACAAAGCAACGGTTAAAAACAAGTACCCTTTACCAAGAATTAATGACTTGTTTGATCAATTAAGAGGAGCCAAGGTGTTTTCAAAAATAGATTTGAGGTTGGGATACCACCAAATTAGAATTAAGAATGAGGATATCAATAAGACAACATTCAGAACAAGGTATGGACACTATGAGTTCACAGTAGTAACTTTTGGTTTAACAAATGCACCTGCAGTATTCATGTGTTTAATGAATGGAGTCTTCATAAAGTACTTACATAATTTTGTGATTGTATTCTTGTATGACATCCTTATCTATTCCAAGACAAAGGAAGAGCATGAAGAACATCTAAGACTAGTAATGCAAGTGCTTAGAGAACATCAATTGTATGCCAAATTAAGCAAGTGTTCATTTTATCAAAGAAAAATCCATTACCTAGGGCATATCATATATGAAGAAGGTTTTACAGTAGATCCTGAGAAGATAAGAGCCATTATAGATTTTTCAACACCTAAGAATGTATCAGAAGTCAGATCCTTCATGGGGTTAGCTGGATACTACCAAAGGTTCATCGAAGGATTCTCGAAGTTGGCTCATCCTATCACATCTTTGCAAAAGAAAGGTGTGAAATTTGATTGGACTTCTAAGTGTGAAGATCATTTTCAAAAACTTAAGGAAATGCTTACCAGTGCACCAATGCTAAAAATCACAGACCCCGAAGGAAACTTCGTTGTATGCATAGATGCATGCAAGAAAGGCATTGGTGGAGTATTAATGCAGGATGGGCATGTGATCAGTTATGAATCTAGAAAGTTGAAGGAACATGAGCAGAACTATGCCACCCATGACTTAGAGCTTGCAGCTATCATCCATGCTTTGAACATGTGGAGAAATTATTTAATGGATTAAAAGTTTGAGTTGAGAACTGACCATGATGGGTTAAAATACGTGTTTGAGCAGCCTAATTTGAATGGAAGACAAAGGAGGTGGATGGAGTTATTATGTGAATATGACTTTGACATAAAGAATATCAAAGGTAAAGAAAATAAAGTAGCCAATGCACTTAGTAGGAAGATGCATGTGATGCATGTAGCTAAGATATGACTTGTTGCTTATGATTTGGCCCTACCCGCTTGCATTAGAGTACATAATGTGTTTCATGTGTCTTTATTGAAAAAGTATATACCTGATACTAACCATGTAATTGATTAGAATGTGATCCAAGTAATTAGAGGGATTTTATTTTTCTTTATTGATATATATATATATGAACATGGTACTAATCATGTGATTGAATGGATTATGATCTAGGTAGAGCTGAAAGGGGATTTTCTGGTACAACCTGTTGCCATTTTGGGCAGCAAGGTCAAGCTGCTTCAGAATCAAGAAATCATTCAAGTAAAGGTACAATGGACCCATTACAGTCCTGAGGATGCCACTTGGGAGCTGGAGGATACCATGAGGGAAGCATAACCTCATGTATTTTGAAATTTTGTGGCATGTATGTAATATGCAACAAGGACGATGCATTGTTTAAGGAGGAGGGATATGTAATACCCTAGTTGTTAAGCCCCGAACATATGATCCTTCATGTGACTTATGTTCTCTTGCATTATGGACTTATGATATTTTATATGATTGTGGAAATTTTCCCCCTTTCATGATGAATTTAATTAAGGACTTATTATTAATGTTTGATAACATGACCTTGTACTTTGGTGTTATTATTAATGTTAATGTTAGTACTATAATCTTTGTTATCTTTGAATGTTGTTAATGATTTATTAAATAAACAATTGGCTTAGCAAAGGAAACTAAAAGAGTATGGGGGACCATGGATTCCACAAAGTGAGGGGGAAAGGGGACATCCCTAGCACCTTATAACTTATTGTTGACTTAACTTTGTCCATCCCAATTCATATTTGCACCTTGGTGAGATTAATAATGTTCGTCACCCAAACCTTGTACAACGAACCTTATTCTCAATAATTATGGACTATGGAGATATATTGTGCACACCTTAGTGGGCCCATATTGCATAGGGATCCCTCCTTAGGAAATTATTCCCTCACATTTATGTGTTTATGGTCATTTATGAGCCCTTTCCTAGTTTTCAGGACTGTAAGCTATTTTCTAGCTTCCACTCTTACACCATGCATTGATGATCCTATTTTTGTGCTTCCATGATATTTATGACCCCATTGGATGCCCTCTCTCACCTATTTCGACCTCCTTTATGTTTTGTAACCCCCTTTGTGCATTAGTGTGCCTCCATGTGCTCTTCATGGCTCCACTCCTTAGTTTTGGGTAACTCCTCCTCATGGTGCTAATTCGGGAAAGGGAATCTTTTCTATAAGCCACCACTACACTAATTCAAGTTAATTCTCCATGATGAAGTTTAAACCTTCATTAGAGGAATTTTGAGGTCTAAAATGGGCCTCTTAAGGAAAATAATAAAATAATAGTTAAAATAATAAAATAATATTTATTAATTTTGGAGGAAAAAAGAAAAAAACTACTTTTTATGTTCGTATTTTTGACATATCTCCCTGTGTTTTTACTCAAATTTCGATCGGGAGAGCACGTTGGATGCGGAATCAAATTCTACATTCAACGAGCTCTCCCGATCAAAATTTGAGTAAATACACAAGGAGATATGTCAAAAATACGAACAAAAAAAGTAGTTTTTTTTATGACAAATATGTTAATTCAACCATTATGGTTGACTTATTTTATTGGAATTCATTGGTTCTTGAATTCCAACTCACAAGAACTTATTTTCACCTGATGGTTTGTCAATTTGGGAGGTGAGGACTAATTAATCTAGTCACTCAAGTGCTTTCGATGCAGCTTGACTGATCGGACGAACCGCAACCAAGTACAGAGCATACACATCGGAGTCTTTGTTATTTTTAGTAAATTTCAAAAGAGGTGTTCTTGTTAAAAAGAAAACCCTCCAGGAACCTCTTTCGGTCCAAGTGGACCTCAATCGGGGAATCAAGGAGGGGTTGATTTTATTATGATTACTAAAAAAAATGATGATAGTAGATGAAGCATAAACAGAAAAGCAAACAATAGTTTTCTAATTAGACTACCACGACACTTTCTTCACCTTTCGGCTCAAAATGAGGCTCGTGGGGTAAGTATCAAAATTACTTTGAAACCACCAGATATGGAATATGGAAATGATTATAATTCAAAGTATATTACCCTGCAGATTACAACTACACTATATTGAAAAAAGATGAACAAAAAACAAAAAATGACACAGACGCAAATCCCCCCAAGGGGGATGGTGAATAGGCTCGAAAGACCCTATTCGAAAAAGATGTTTATTTTTATTAGCAGAAATTACAATATCATCAAACTGAAATGTTCCTTATATGGAATGAGACCAAAGGTTTACAAATTGCAAAAAATTGAAATTTATGGAAGACGGAGACCCCCTGGGGGGTTTCGAATGGTCCAAAAATGTTTTCCAGACAACGCCGCCTCCTCTTTTCTGTTACACCTACTAAAAACCAGCAAGCTTATCACAGTTAAATATGCCCAAAATTACTTTGAAAGTACTTTTGGATGAACAAACTTTTTACCCAAAAATTCTAAGTTAAAACTAGTTTTAATGAAGCGGAAAAAGAACCAAGGAAAGCAAGCTTTCCTTGGGATCTTGGCCTTCTTTTGGTGCAGCAAATATGAAGCACTTAAATTGTTGAATATAAATTTTTTATATTCTAAGGAAACAACCATGCATTCAACAAGTTTTAGATCTACTTTCACAGCCTTGAAAAATGACAATTTTCCCTAAAACTAGATCTAGAATGCTTGTAAATTTTCTTTA
Organism: Pseudotsuga menziesii; assembly: GCA_001517045.1. Classification (NCBI taxonomy): domain Eukaryota; kingdom Viridiplantae; phylum Streptophyta; class Pinopsida; order Pinales; family Pinaceae; genus Pseudotsuga; species Pseudotsuga menziesii. The sequence continues at coordinate 23,836 of LPNX010568315.1, forward strand.
GGAATGAGATCTAGTTTATTGAGCTTTAAGGAAACAAGATATATGTAATATGAACTCTGAAATTGATAGATCCAAACAATTTTAAAGCTGCAAACAAGTAACTGGACTGATTTTAGAAAAAATTGAAGGAGGAAGAGGAAAAGAAGAGCCCTTTTGCTGGAAGCCCTAAAGATCAACCGTGGAGCTTTCCAGTGGAATGTCAAGGGACTATGAATTTGAATGGTTTTGGAGAGAGTGAAGAAGAAAACTATATCAACATCCTCTCCAAGCTAGGAACCTGCAACTGAATCCAAACACTTTCCAAAATACTTGTGAGATCCGGTTAATACATACATACAGATTTCAGAATAACATGCATATAAACTTATAAAACACGCTAAATCTAGATCTCTAAACATGCATCAAAAAGGAAAGAGATGGCCAATAAACTTATTAACAAACTCCTTTCCTATCAAGATTATAATAAACTTATTATCAATCTTAGTAATGAATCCATAAACAATCAGCAAATTATGAACATAGATACAGGTTACCTCAGTGAAACATGGCAATGCTCATCCACACATACAATGACATGACACCATCTTGCCTCCAAAGCTTCACTTTATTCCAATAGCAAAATATATTACACAGTATTACAACAGCAATGGCTCCTCAATCCAACTCTTACTAGCTTGGAAGAGGCATCCTGAGCTTTATTTATACAAAAAATAGGAGATCCAGCCGATGGGGGGCAAAAATCCCAAGGAGACAAACCACTGCAGCTGAAGGAGAGTCAATCAATGCTGATCTGAATCTGAACTAAGACTACCTGTCAATCAGGGGGCTGATTGAGCTGACACATCAACCCACAGACTGACACATTAATCCATAGACTGACACATCAATACACAGAGCTTCCAAGAGAGCCCACACGTGTGGAGGAGAGAGAGAGAGGGAACAATTCCCCATAAAGGATGCTGAAGATCAACTCTGGATCTGTCCAGATCACCTCCTTCAGTCAAGGATTTGTCAGATCCAGTCAATCTGGTCCAGATCTGACTGATTTCAATCAAATCGGCTGAGAATCCATTGATCTAGGATTTTGGATTTGCTCCATTATTCATCACTTTATTAATTAAAATAATCAAAAATTGATTTTTTGGGGCTTTATGACCCAAGTGATGTAAAATCACTTAAAACTAGGAAATAGTGGGTCTATAGGTTTACTGGGTGCTCTTAGCTTGAAAATGGGCACCTACATGACTGAAACGGACTTCCGAGCCCACTTTTATTACAAAACCAAATTTTCCAATTAAACTATTAAAAAAGAGCCTAAGTTTTGGAAAAATTAAATTTTAATAAAAAACACCGAAAAAATAAAAAAAATTAAAAAAATGAAAAAACCTAGGGGGACTTAGGCATGTTCATATGACTCGACCATGATGCCTAGCATGTTTATACATTGACACATAGACTCTAATAACCTCAATAGGCCTAAATTCCAAGCCAACCACCCCAACTTTGGAGGTATGGAGTGAAAAACTCAGAAATTATTAGTCGTTTATTCAACAACCAATAATAACCAAGGGAAAAAACACCCTGGGCTGATCGGATTGACAAATAAATTCTAAGAGACCGAGTCCTTTATAGACACTATCATGCTAGAACATTTATTACAATTCCCCCATGGGGTATGAACATGTGATATAGTACAACAAGCACTTCCCAGAAGCACTTCCGAAGGTCTTCTGAAGTTCGAACAAAAAATCTTTGTCCGGTTCACCAGGCTCACTTGATAAAAAACCACTAAGTACAACTTAGGTGGTAACATTCTGGCTCCAACTGCAGGACAAGTGCTTGATCTGGTCATAGGGAAAGGTCTGGATACGAGAACACCAGAATCTCTGGTTTATACACCCTATAAAAACATCTCAACTTGACAAGAAAACCTAAGTAGCACAAGCTTTACATAAAAAAACAAATGAACCATCAAGCTGATTTATTTAAACAAAATAAATGTAATTAACTAATGAAAAAAATGTTTGATTATAGTTAAGTACAAAACAAAAAATGCGGAAAGTAAATTTTCTTTTTCAAGGAGCTTATTTTCCTACTTTAAGCATGATATAAAAAGGGTTAAGTGTAACCAGAAATCCAATGTAACCACCTAGGCATTTTATTAACATAATTTTTTTTTTCCTTATCTTTGGTTACCAGCCAAAGTAAGGATACGTTATTCAGAAAATGCAAACCTGCGTGATGATCTGGAAGGGGTGGGATGGATGAGAAATCATAGGCATGAATAATGTCGTCAAACTTCCTCCCAAACTGGTAAGTGCTTGCGCAGGCTGCTTGTATCCATGACTAGACAGGGTTGATGTACAAATCAGAATGATGAGGCAGATTGACTACACCATCATACTGATCATCAAGGCTTATCGGATGATAATTCATTGTATAAGCCCCAAGCAGCTCCAAATCATGAGGAAACTCTATATGTGAAGATGATAGTTGAGACTGATATTCTACTAACTGCATGACATCTTTCTTTTCACAACACTGCTTCTCCATGTCTTCATTATTGATACCTCTGTGCGGCTCTACATGATATGACTCTGAATGATCATATAAGAGTTTTGAATGCTGCTTTTCCATACTAGGATTTTCCCAGGTCTCCAGATCCATGCTTCCCTCTATGGAAGTATAGTAGATTAGACTTCCACAAATTTCTAAATAGACACTCCCCTTGCTGGATATATCATAGATAGGATTCTTAATAAGATATCCACAAAAATCCCAATAGTCATCACCACCATCTATGTCAGATGTGATGGATTCTCCATTGCTGATATCAAGTTCTCTTTGTCTTCATTACTGATACTGATATATGGCTCAGATTGATCATATGGATAAACTACATGCTCCTTTTTCATATCAAAGTTTCCCAAGGCCACATGGTCCATGCTCTCTCCTTTAGATATGCCATACACAGAAAAATCAACAAAACCATCAAAAGTTTCCGGTTCATTATTTTCCTCCTTATTCATTTCATAGACCGTATTTTCCATGAATGTCCAGAACTCCTCATCAACATCTTTGCCAGAGATAAGGGAGTCTTTGTCACTTGTATCATGCTCCAAGTTATACTTGTCCTCATTTTCATACTCATCTTCTTCAGAGAAAAGGTCACAAGGTACTAAACCTTCTAGACTGTCATCATTATATGGAGAACACATAGGAGTCCCATCATGTACATTACAGTTTTCATCATAAGTTTCACTATAAGATTCTGCAATGGTTTCATCCTTAGGCTTGTACTATTTATATGGTGACAAAGGGTAGGCCTAGCCTACCATGTATACATGATCAGGCTTGCTTGAAGTTGTTTCCTGACTATTGAACTCGGGAAGTCCATGTTCCATGACTTGATTTGCAACATAACAAGTGCTTTCTTGGTGGAATTGTTCACACTGTCTACACCATGGAATTACTTCTTCTACCATGTTAGTTGAGTCTAACTGGTTTGGAATCCTAGGCTCTTGCTGGGGAAACTTAGTTTGATACATTCGATTCTTCCTAGGCTGAAAGTTCCTAGGCCCATTATTTCTTTCCATTGTGATTATTCTATTGTGCATATGATTCAGTTGTGCAGACTGATTTGCCATAAGTTGGTTTTGACTAGTAACCAAGTCTTTTATCATGTATGTTACCTTTTCCATGGGATATTTAGAGGTTCCCTTTTCTTATGATTCAACGACTTTTCCCTTTTCGTTGTTGTATGAAGTGTTTCCCCTAGTGTAACCTAGAATGTTGGATTTGCCTGAAGACTACATATTCTTTTATATTTTCTCGTCCAATTGTGGTGTCCCCGGTTTCGACCCCGTTTGCATGATGTATATATTGTAATTAATCGTGGTGAGGAGCTCAAGGGAAAAGCCCCACCATCCATTTGGTTGTGTATGTTTCGGCAATAGGGGTAGTTGCCGGTGGTATCTCGTGCTATTCGGCACATTATAATTCGGCATCATGTAAACATGCACATCAATTAAAATAAACCACAACCAGCTACGGCAGTGCAACGTTGAATGAAAAGGGCATGGTTCCAAAGGATAAGGGGTGGGGGGGGATGTCAAACCTTGGTTATGGGAAAAACCCATGTTTCACCACCTTTGTTGTTTGTCACCTTTTTGTCTCATCCAACCTTGTCAACCTCTTTAATGTTTGTTGGGTAGCTGAGGAGTAATGGCTGCTGGTGGTTGAGTCAGTTAATTCCTTTAGGAGTGGGGTGGCAGGACTGTCAGTCCTTTGCCCACATGCCCACTCCACCCATGTCTGCCCATTATTCTCCCTCACGCACCCTTCCTTGGCCTGTTCACTCTCACGCGGAGGTCGGCTCATCTCCTCATGCGTCCGGTCTTCACCTCCACCACCATCTTCAGCGTGGTCTGTTTTTCCTGCTCGCGCGCAGAGGCCGTGGTCTGTTCTTCCTCACGCACGGGAATTTTTGTGTGGATTTCCTCATGCTGAGAGAGGATGAAATCGTAGCTGTCACTCAGGATTTTTGGGTGCAAGAGCCATTTCCACACTCAGGGACGGTGTGTAAGTTTCCTTACTGAATTGCGGCCGTGCATTTGTTTCCTCTGTGTGATGTGGTCCGGTGCAAGTTGCACTCACGCACAGACTGTTTGGGTCGTTTTCCCATGTTGTGAGCCGTGCTCACTGTTTGTGTTTTGGGGCTATTGTCTCCCCCATGTGTTTTGTTGGCTGTGGTGTCCAATTTCGTTTTGGACCACTGTGTATTCGTGGTGAGCCGTTTTCTGCTGTGATCTGTGAATTGTTGCCATTTTCGTTGGCTGATTGGGTTTCCATGGTTATGCTGGGAACGATGTTTATTAACCTTCATGGACTGTGAGTGGTTGCCATCACCCATTGTGAATTTGGGTTGTTGAATTGCCCTGGTTTTGGTTGCTGTGGATGCAATCATCTTTTGGGTGTTGTGGCTGAGTTGTTTTGGCCACGTTAGGGCCAAGAACAACTCAGCAGTGTGGTTGGATTTGAGCTGTGTCTCACCCTTGGCTTGGGATCTTTTCTGGGTTGTTTTCAATCTTCACAGGGCTATGAAGGGTTGTTTGGCTGCTGGTACGCAGTTGTTGTCCCTTGGATGGCACTGGCTTGGCCACTTGTTGAAGGCCTGTTAAACCCAGAGGTATTTGGTTTGGCTGTTTTGTGTCCCCTTGGCTATGTGTAAGCCTGCATTGTCCCCTTATCCTTGGAGGAATCATGCCCAGCTCAGGGGTGGCAGCGTTGCTGAGAGATTGATGAGAAAGCTAGCCTACGGTTGGGTGGAACGTTGCAGTGACGTAGCTGGTTGCGGGCGAGTTCTTCATTGAAAGATAAGTGCTGCCGTTACTTCTCCTCTGCAATTTATATACTGTATTATGTGAAATGATGAACATGATGAATGCTAGAAATGTGTTTGTGATGCTTCCGCTGTATGATTGAAGAGTTTTGCATCTGTGTATGCTTGTAAGTTTTAATTTCAGCATTTGATTTCTGTTAATGTTCATGGGGCGGTTTGCCCAGTCTGTATTCGATGTCCGTCGCGTCCTCTTCGCCAGTATGAGGGATGGGGACGTGACAGTATGGTATCAGAGCTCCTGGTTGCAGCAACGGGCCTCTATGGGCCAAGAAGATGCAGTGACAGAAGGTAGAATTACCTTCTCTGTTCAGCAGAGCAGCAACAAGTTTCCAAAAATCGCCTAAGTGTTGAGCGGTCGGACCATTGGAGGAAGTGGAATTCCGCCATTGCACAAGGACTGGCAGAGTGGACGTCTGCCGTTGCGGATGAATGGGTGAAGTTTCTCGTCCGATCGTTGCAGAAGGGTTCATGGATTTAACCTCTGCCATTGCAGGTGAAACAACGATCTTCCCATCCGCCGTTGCGGACAGCGAAGCGATTCCGCATCCGACTCGAAATCTGTCCGATCGCCGACGCCGCAGAAAGATTTAAAATTTGGCTAAGTGTTGGAGAAATCGGAAGGGAGAGTGGGCCGACGTCCGACGTTACGAGAGTCCACCGACGTCCGACTGCCAAGTGGTTCCAAGTGCCAAATCGGAAGAGCCGGCGAAGTGGGCGTTCGCCGTTGCGGGCGAACTGGTGAAGTTTTTCGTCCGCCGTTGCGGAAGCGAAAACACCAAAGCGTCCGATGTGAAAGTCCGCCGACGTCAGACGTAAGTGCTAAATCAGAAGGGAAATTGGTCCGACGTCCGCCGTTGCGGAAGCCAAAGACATCCAACAACCAACGTCGATGACAGTCAAAAATAAGTTCGCAAATCGGAAGAGAAAGCATTCCAGGAGCCGACGTTGCGGAAGGTTGGAGCTTCCGAGGAGTCGACGTTGCGGAAGGTTGGAGCTTCCAAGGAGCCGACGTTGCGGAAGGTTTGGAGCTTCCGGGAGCCGATTCTGCGGCTGCGAGATTGGTTTGAGAGCCGAATCAACGGATGGGATAAGGGTCCCGAGAGTCGATTCTGCGGCTGTTTTTCAACGAATTTCAGGGCTGAAAAGGAGAAAAATGGCAGCGAGCTAATGCGCCAGATTGCGCGAAAATCATAGTTTTACAAAAAAAAAACCAATGATGACATGGACCCGGATGAATATGATGCTGATGCTGACAGATGTGACCAGCAACCCTATGAAGAAAGGGATAAGGCAACGAGTCCATAACGAAAGTTGGTGAGCAATTTCTGCAATCTCCTGCAAGGACCAACCAAAGTGGTCATGTCAAGGGTGTAAGTATGACCCATGCAGGTGAGAGTTTGCTGATGACAAAGTCCATGGATTGGTCCAGGTAAGAGACCTCATACCATGTGAATATTGGAATGTAGAAAGGTGTCATGCCTATACATGTTAATGATATTGATTATAGTAATGCGTCCTATATAAGTTAGTCATGGTTGGGCCATGCATGGGATATTGAATGCAAGGTAGCGCTGAATGGACATGCATTGAAAAGATTTTATGAACCTTGTAGTTATGCAATGGATGTATTCCTATAAAGGGTGTGAATGACTGATTGCATAAGTGTAGGTGCAATGTTGTGATGTATGGCAATAATGCATTGAGATGAATGCATGAGATATTATGAATAACTAATGGCTGAAATAATGAATTGATGACAATTCGGGAACCATTTCAGAGGTTGCTATGAATGCAGGATAGTCATGATCAATTGGCCGTCAGAAATGCTCTATGGAAGAGCAAGGTGGTATGAGTGATACACTTGTGAAGTAAGGAGTATCTAAACCTTTCATGGCATGAATGATATGATTATACCTTGCAATGCTAGCATGATAATGATTGCATGAAGTAAATGAGTTTTGGTATATATTGATGTGACTAATAGCGGGAAGTATTTGAATTTTATAAATTCTGAGAATGCTTCAGTGATGGTTGTAGCAATGACAAGGTTATATGCATCCATACTTACCAAGTGTTTGGTTTTTTGAAGCTCATGTTTCAGGTAGATTACTTCGAGCATGGCATTGAGAGGTAAGACCCTGACCAATGCCAGAATCTACCATGTGAAAGAGCTTGTTAAAATTTGAATTGTGAATTTCAAATATTGCTGACAACCACTAGTCACTATTGGCTTGCATAAGCTTGTGTTTGGATGTTTGAAGCTTATGTTTTAGGTAGATTATTTTAAGCATGGCATTGAGAGGTAAGATCCTGACCAATGCTAGAATCTACCATATGATAGGCATAATAGGTTGTTAAAATTCGAATTGTGAATTTCGGATTTAAGAAATCGCTGACAACCATTAGCCACTGTTGGCTTGCATAAGATTGTGTTTGGTTGATTGAAATTCATGTTTCGGGTAGATTATTTCGAGCATGGCAGTGAGAGGTAAGACCCTGACCAATGCCAAAATCTACCATTTATGAGAAGAAGTCTCATGGTTGTGAAAGTGGTTGATATGCATAATAGGTTGTTAAATTTGAGTTGTGAATTTCAAATTTAAGAAAGTGCTAACGACTACTAATCATTGTTGGCTTGTATGAGATTGTGTCAGGAGGGACACATGGTAAGTGGGTATTCATGTTATGATAATAAGCATAAAAGTATAATGGGCATAGTAATGCTGCTTACAAGAGACCCACAATTGAGCAAGTCAATTTCTGTAGTAGATAGAATCGCAAATCCTTATTGAATTTGATTACTAACGTCATTGCTTGGTTATGGAACAATTAATTTGGATTGTAGTATCAGGTAATGATTGACTGTTTGGCTATTTGATGAATGTGTCAGGGGTACACACTACAGAAAGATCATGTGTGATGACCTGCAAGAGCCAAACTTCATGGGAAGGTTTTCCCTTATCTTGGAGATGGGGTTCAGGTGAAACTCCATTAGACATTTTGAAAATGTCTCGTCTACACTGCATGTTTGGTGATAACATGAGTGAGATGGTATGGGCTATGTCGGTAAGACATGTGTGAATGTGAAATGTAAAAAGGGAGTTGGGATGGCTAACTGAGATACTGTTAACTCAGGGAAGGAGCCTCCATTCCTCCTTAGCAAAGGCATACTGCGACGGCAAATGGATAAGTGTTCTGTAACCCTTGCTATGAATATGCATGTTTAATTATTAAATTTCCATATGCAGAACATGTTTTGATTTATTTCCATGATGACCGATTGCTTGAGTATGGATAGGGCCTACATGGCACACACTGGAAGAGAGTGCACACTTTTTCGATGTCGGATCATGAAAGGATTTTCAATATTGATTACACTCTAGGGAGTGGACGCACTCATAGTGTCTCAATACTTGATAGTGAATGATATGAAATGTGATTACGGTTTTAAGAGCAATAACGCTGATGAGTTTGCTTGTATTGCTTGTGTTGCTTGTGTTGACAAGCTAAAGGTAAAGGTAAATGGTTGATATAAGTGTATTGTTGATATAAGGGTATGTTGGTATAAGTGCATGTTGATATAAGTGTATGTGTCATTGTTGACATAAGCGTATGATGGGCTGTGATATGCCTAAGGATCCATAGTAGATCCTAGACCTGGAAATGGTCATGATAAAGTTCCAAGCCCAGTTGACATGGTTATGTACTGGTTGGACATTGATTATTTGATGTTGAGGAAAGGCTTGCGTGCTGACCTAACATCTAAGTCCATAGGCGATCCCAAGGCTTGCAAAGCGAAGCAGGATCCTGTGGACGAACGAGGAAAAGCACAATACAGATAAGTATTGGGTTATCTTGCTTATGAATATACATGTGTATATGACTTGGATATGATGTTTTAAGCTCTTGTTTAAGAGGTAAAATCAATGAGAATAAGACTAAACATGTGAATCTATTCAATGTTGGATATAGGTATCGCTGGAAGCGAGGACTATGAGAGCATCCTAGGGGTGCATGTGGACATATGACTGTCCTGGAAAGCTTGGGTTGAGCGGTAATGAAAAAAGAAGAAGGTGCTAGTAGGATGGGGGGAGTCCTAGCAGCCGAGACAAACCATGTGGAGAGACTCCATGGTTTAGAGGTCTGAAATAGACCAAAGACACTAGGTGTCGTGACCAAGAAGGATTGGTTTAGCATTCACGGTGAAGTGAAAGAGGCTGAGAGCATGAAAAGCCATAGTAGTGGTGTGGGTTCCAAGGCGGAACAAAACAAAGAGGAGAAAAACTCTTACTGCTCTCTCTTGCCTTTTGAAAACATATATATATATATATATATATATATATATATATATATATATATATATATGTTTATGCATTGTGAAAACAAAATATTGTTGAATGCATGTATGATTGAAAGGGAATGTGTATATTTGCTTAAAAGTAAATTGTGAATGCTGGAATGGTTAATTCCCTACCCAGGAATGGACATGAATGAGCTCATGTTTCTGTTGGGGAAAGGCATGAAAAATATGAAAGTTTCCTTAATGGAACTTGAACTGTCATTCCAATCAGGTAATTAACTAACTGATTTTGATATCTATATTATGCTTGGTCTGATAGACTTTCAATGGTGCATTCCACAGGTGAGAAAAGTGAAACCGGGTGGTGCACGTTGATTATGGCAACAGATCAAAAGTTGTTGGACTTAGCTGGAAGTCTCCTTCAAGTGATTGCCAAGACCCAAGAGAATCTTGGGGAGATGCTCAAGATACAGAGAAGGTAGAGTGAAACAAACAACCAGATTTTGCAAGACTCTATTGGTTTGCAAAGGGAGGTGAAAATCCTTCTGGGAGCAATCGGCAAGGGAAAGGAAGGTGGATCAGCAATGGGAAACGGTCCAGGCATGAAGACTCAAAGGAAATTGAGCAGGTAAATATGAATCAGCCAGTGAGATGCTGGAGATGTGGAGGACATCATTTACGCCAGGACTGCCCAATGAAGGAACATGGTGAAGGCGATAGCCACAAAGTTCCTAGACTTCGGGATCAGCTGGAAGTTGAGAACCAGCAGGGGAAGTCCATGGAAGCCGAAGGGCTTGATCTTGAACGTTCAAAGTAAATGATTGAACATGGGACAGATCTGCAATTTTGAAATTTTGATGTGCAATTGTATATGTATTGTATATATGTAATGGAACACCGAGGGCGGTGTTATTCCAAGGGGGAGGGGAATGTGGTGTCCCCGGTTTCAACCCTGTTTGCATGATGTATATATTGTAATTAATCGTGGTGAGGAGCTCAAGGGAAAAGCCCCACCATCCATTTGGTTGTGTATGTTTCGGCAATAGGGGTAGTTGCCGGTGGTATCTCGTGCTATTCGGCACATTATAATTCGGCATCATGTAAACATGCACATCAATTAAAATAAACCACAACTAGCTACGACAGTGCAACGTTGAATGAAAAGGGCATGGTTCCAAAGGATAAGGGGTGGGAGGGGATGTCAAACCTTAGTTATGGGAAAAACCCATGTTTCACCACCTTTGTTGTTTGTCACCTTTTTGTCTCATCCAACCTTGTCAACCTCTTTAATGTTTGTTGGGTAGCTGAGGAGTAATGGCTGCTGGTGGTTGAGTCAGTTAATTCCTTTGGGAGTGGGGTGGCAGGACTGTCAGTCCTTTGCCCACATGCCCACTCCACCCATGTATGCCCATTATTCTCCCTCACACACCCTTCCCTGGCATGTTCACTCTCACGCGGAGGTCGGCTCATCTCCTCATGCGTCTGGTCTTCACCTCCACCACCATCTTCAACGTGGTCTGTTTTTCATGCTCGCGCGCAGAGACCGTGGTTTGTTCTTCCTCACGCACGGGAATTTTTGTGTGGATTTCCTCACGCTGAGAGAGGATGAAATCGTAGCTGTCACTCAGGATTTTCGGGTGCAAGATCCATTTCCACACTCAGGGACGGTGTGTAAGTTTCCTTACTGAATTGCGGCCGTGCATTTGTTTCCTCTGTGTGATGTGGTCCAGTGCAAGTTGCACTCACACACAGACTGTTTGGGTCATTTTCCCATGTTGTGAGCCGTGCTCACTGTTTGTGTTTTGGGGATATTGTCTCCCCCATGTGTTTTGTTGGTTGTGGTGTCCAATTTCATTTTGGACCACTGTGTATTCGTGGTGAGCCGTTTTCTGCTGTGATCTGTGAATTGTTGCCATTTTCGTTGGCTGATTGGGTTTCCATGGTTATGCTGGGAACGATGTTTATTAACCTTCGTGGACTGTGAGTGGTTGCCATCACCCATTGTGAGTTTGGGTTGTTGAATTGCCCTGGTTTTGGTTGCTGTGGATGCAATCATCTTTTGGGTGTTGTGGCTGAGTTGTTTTGGCCACGTTAGGGCCAAGAACAACTCAGCAGTGTGGTTGGATTTGAGCTGTGTCTCACCCTTGGCTGGGGATCTTTTCTGGGTTGTTTGCCTTCTTCACAGGGCTGTGAAGGGTTGTTTGGCTGCTGGTACGCAGTGGTTGTCCCTTGGATGGCACTGGCTTGGCCGCTTGTTGAAGGCCTGTTAAACCCAACGGTATTTGGTTTGGCTGTTTTGTGTCCCCTTGGCTATGTGTAATCCTGCATTGTCCCCTTATCCTTGGAGGAATCATGCCCAGCTCGGGGGTGGCAGCGTTGCTAAGAGATTGATGAGCAAGCTAGCCTATGGTTGGGTGGAACGTTGTAGCGATGTAGCTGGTTGCGGGCGAGTTCTTCATTGAAAGATAAGTGCTGCCGTTACTTCTCCTCTGCAATTTATATACTGTATTATGTGAAATGATGAACATGATGAATGCTGGAAATGTGTTTGTGATGCTTCCGCTGTATGATTGAAGAGTTTTGCATCTGTGTATGCTTGTAAGTTTTAATTTCAGCATTTGATTTCTGTTAATGTTCATGGGGCGGTTTGCCCAGTCTGTATTCGATGTCCGTCGTGTCCTCTTCGCCGGTCTGAGGGATGGGGACGTGACACCAATTCCTGAGCAGTTTTTAGATCGACCGGCTCTTTGTCTCTTAACTGGTACCTCAAATCACCAGTGAAATCTTTGATGTAAAATATGAGGATGGAGGCATCCTTTGGTTTGATTTCTTTAGGTAGGTCCGCAACCATATGCCTAAACTTAGTGTTAAATTCATCCATGGTTTCATTCTACATCTTCTTAATGTTATGAAGGGCAGCAAGCAGATGTCTTAGTTCTTTCTTTTCTCCCCATTTCTTCTTAAAACCCTCTAAGAATTCACTAAGAGTTTTATATGAATCATCATCTAGGTCGAGGTACCGTTCTTCAGCATCATCTTCTAAGGATAAAGCAAAGAGCTTCATTTTGACATCGTCATGGTCATGGGCAGCATCATTGCAATAACATACCAGGTTCTTTTCAAACCTTTGAAGGTGAGACTTTGCAGTGATGGCATTATTGCCCTGAAATATGGGGAGCTTCTTGATAGCATCTTTTGGAATGGCATGGGGAGCACCTGCTATCTAAGAAAAGTCAAGGGGTTTGAACAATTCCATCATTTCTTGAGATTGATGAACATGACTCTCTACAAATATGTGATGGATATCTGAGAGGGATTGGTCTCCTAAATTTTAAAGGTTTCTACGAGAAGTCTTCCTATTCAATCTTTCCCTAATAAACCTTTCGGGATTAGGGAGAGGATTGAATAATTGATGGCGGTTTCTTCGGGTAGAAATTCTTGGAGGGATGTTAAACAGTGGAGTTGCTAGATGGATCGAGTTTTATGTTTTTTAAAGACAAGATCAATCAAATTTTTTTTTTTATCTTTTTAGTTGTTTCGAAAAAAGTTAGGCTAAGTCATACCCAGGAATAAAAAGATTTATCCCCAGCAATGGCGCCAAAAAGTGTTGCCGCCTTTCACACACCTGGGTTACGTGGCATAAATCTTCAAGCCACTCGATGTGTCCTTGGGGGCAAGTCTCGAGTCAAGGTTGTCACCTTGTTCTTGACTCCTTCGTTCAGGCTAACTCCTAACGAAGCCAAGGGGGTAGACCCTATTAAATTACTAAGGCTAATTACTTAGTGTGACGGTGTTAGATTGATTAAGTTGTTTAGGAGTTTTGAAATTAACCAGTGGAAACAAAAGATAACAAGATGCAAGATTTAAAGCATATAAGCACAATAATGACACTCAATATATATATAATCGAAAGAATTGATCAAAATAAATCACCAGTTCCTTAAATGGAGTCAACAGAGAAAATAATGTGCTTCCATGCACTTGAATGAATGTTTTGCAAATGTCTCTTGGTATATTTTAAATTAATGTGGAATGTGAATGAACTAAATTAGGCGAAAAGGGGACTCCATATATACCTGAGGGGTACTTGGAGTATGTCCAAAAGTGAACTTTCACAGCTACCTGCAAGGTGTTTGTGGGCTGTAATGGAGTCTCGGAGACTATTGTTCATAACGCACCCATCAAGGTGTGACAGAGATCGACGCCTCGAGGTCACTTTCTAGTTGTTCCCACTCCTTTGGGTATTTTGCCACTGCTTACAGTTTGTTCGAGGCGTTGGATTTTTTCCTGATGGTTTGTCAATTTGGGAGGTGAAGACTATTTAATCTAGTCACTCAAGTGATTTTGATGCAGCTTGACTGATCGGACAAACCACAGCCAAATATAGAGCATACACAATGGAGTCTTTGTTATTTTTAGTAAATTTCAAAAGAGGTGTTCTTGTTAAAAAGAAAACCCTCCAGGAACCTCTTTCTGTCCAAGTGGACCTCAATTGGGGAATCAAGGAGGGGTTGATTTTATTATGATTACTAAAACAAATGATGATAGCAGATGAAGCATAAATAGAAAATCAAACAATAGTTTTCTAATTAGACTACCACAACCCTTTCTTCACCTTTCGGCTCAAAAGGAGGCTCGTGGGGTAAGTATTAAAATTACTTTGAAAAAACCAGATATGGAATATGGAAATGATTATAAGTCAAATTATACTACCCTGCAGATTACAACTACACTATATTGAAAAAAGATGAACAAAAAGTAGAAAATGACACAGACGCAAATCCCCCCAGGGGGGATGGTGAATAGGCTCGAAAGAGCCTATTCGAAAAAGATTTTTCTTTTTATTAGCAGCAATTACAATATCAGAAAACTGAAATTAATCCACTTGGTCCTTATATGGAATGAGACCAAAGGTTTACAAATTGCAAAAATTTGAAATTTATGGAAGATGGAGACCCCTTGGGGGTTTCGAATGGTCCAAAAATGATTTCCGGACAGCGCCTCCTCCTCTTTTCTGTTACACCTGCTAAAAACTATCAAGCTTATCACAGTTAAATATTCCCAAAAGTACTTTGAAAGTACTTTTGGATGAACAAACGTTTTACCCAAAAATTCTAAGTTAAAACTAGTTTTAATGAAGCGGAAAAAGAACCAAGGAAAGCAAGATTTCCTTGGGATATTGGCCTTCTTTTGGTGCAGCCAATATGAAGCACTTAAATTGCTGAATATAACTTTTTATATTCTAAGGAAACAACCATGCATTCAACAAGTTTTAGATCTACTTTCACAACCTTGAAAAATGACAATTTTCCCTAAAACTAGATCTAGAATGCTTGTAAATTTTCTTTAGGAATGAGATCTAGTTTATTGAGCTTTAAGGCAGAAATAAACTCTGAAATTGATAGATCTAAACAATTTTAAAGTTGCAAACAAGTAACCAGACCGATTTTAGAAAAAACTGAAGGAGGAAGAGGAAAAGAAGAGCATTTTTGTTGGAAGCCCTGGAGATCAACCGTGGAGCTTTCCTATGGAATGTTGAGGGACTCTGCCTTTGAATGGTTTTGGAGAGAGTGAAGAAACAAACTAGATCAGCATCATCTCCAAGCTAGGAACCTGCAACTGAATCCAAACACTTGCCAAAATACTTGTGAGATCCGGTTAATACATACATACAGATTTCAGAATAACATGCATATAAACTTATAAAATATGCTGAATCTAGATCTCTAAACATGCATCAAAAAGGAAAGAGATGGCCAATAAACTTATTAACAAATTCCTTTCCTATCAAGATTATAATAAAATTATTATCAATCTTAGCAATGAATCCACAAACAATCAACAAATTATGAACATAGATATAGGTTGCCTCAGTGAAACATGGCAATGCTCATCCACACATACAATGACATGACACCATCTTGCTTCCAAAGCTTCACTTTATTCCAATAGCAAAAGATATTACACAGTATTACAACAGCAATGGCTCCTCAATCCAACTTTTACTAGCTTGGAAGAGGCAGCCTGAGCTTTATTTATACAAAAAACAGGAGATCCAGCACAATGGGGGCGCAAATCCCAAGGAGACAAACCACTGCAGCTGAAGGAGAGTCGATCAATGCTGATCTGAATCCAAACTGAGGCTACCTGTCAATCGGGGGGCTGATTGAGCTGACACATCAACCCATAGACTGACACATCAATCCACAGATTGACACATCAATCCATAGAGCTTCCAGGAGAGTCCACACGTGTGGAGGAGAGAGAGAGGGCGCAATTCCCCATAAAGGATGCTGAACATCAACTCTAGATCTATCTAGATCACCTCCTTCAGTCAAGGATTTGTTAGATCTAGTCAATCTGGTCCAGATCTGACTGATTTCAATCAAATTGGCTGAGAATCCACTCATCTAGGATTTTGGATTTGCTCCATTATTCATCAATTTATTAATTAAAATAATCAAAAATTGATTTTTTGGGGCTTTCTGACCTGAGTGATGGAAAATCACTTAAAACTAGGAAATAGTGGGTCTATAGGTTTACTGGGGGGCTCTTAGCTTGAAAATGAGCACCTACATGACTGAAACAGACTTCCGAGCCCACTTTTATTACAAAACCAATATTTCCAATTAAACTATTAAAAAATAGCCTAAGTTTTGGAAAAATTAAATTTTAATAAAAAATACCGAAAAAATTTAAAAATTTAAAAAAATGAAAAAACCTAGGGGGACTTAGACATGTTCATATGAATCGACCATGATGCCTAGCATGTTTATACATTGACACATAGACTCTAATAACCTCAATATGCCTAAATGCCAAGCCGACCACCCCAACTTTGGAGGTATGGAGTGAAAAACTCAGAAATTATTAGTCGTTTATTCAACAACCAATAATAACCAAGGGAAAAAACACCCTGGGCTGATCGGATTGACAAATAAATTCTAAGAGACCGAGTCTTTTACAGACACTATCATGTTAGAACATTTATTACAATCCCCCCATGGGGTATGAACATGTTATATAGTACAACAAACACTTCCCAGAAGCACTTCCGAAGGTCTTCTGAAGTCTGAACAAAAAATCTTTATCCAGTTCACCAGGCTCACTTGATAAAAAACCACTAAGTACAACTTAGGTGGTAACAGGCACTAATAATAGATTCTGGGTATCCCATGCCATGAAGAACTAAGAATTTAAGGGTAGCTTAAATGCTATATAAATTGAATTGAAAAGTGTTAAAGGTGGGTATTGATTGAACAAATTTATGAAGGTGCGTAAATACAAGGGGCTAATAGTAAAAGAAAGAGGGGATTCAGAGTCACTACTTACCTACGATATTTGTTACAATCCTGCCATGTTCAATCCTCTTGCATGCCCTCAAAGCTTTCAATTAAGGCCCTAACCAATGAAAATACCATACGTTTGTACTCCAACGAATTCTAATTTTGTTTCCACCACATGGGAGCTATGGAACGTTATGAAGTAACTGTATAAGAAATTTAATCTGTAGAGAAACTTCCAAGGCTTTTAATACTGGATTCCAACTTTAAGAGAGATTGTGCAGTATTCGATGACATTCAATACATATCTTTTTCCCATAGATAATATATACCTCGAACTTTCACCAACGTTTCTCTATATATAATACGAGAGTCTTTCAAAATTCTCACATGAATTTGTATCTTAGATCGATTTAGATTTTCTCTCCCTAGCCTAGTCGATCCCTTGAAACCCTAGAAGTATTGGTATTGAGCTTCAGGTTGAGTCTCCACTGCCTCCAGAATGGAAACACTGTTTA
Source organism: Pseudotsuga menziesii (assembly GCA_001517045.1). Taxonomy (NCBI): domain Eukaryota; kingdom Viridiplantae; phylum Streptophyta; class Pinopsida; order Pinales; family Pinaceae; genus Pseudotsuga; species Pseudotsuga menziesii. The sequence continues at coordinate 41,338 of LPNX010568315.1, forward strand.
GACCTTCAGGTTTGTTTGCTTCTATTTTTTTCCTTGATTACATATTGTGTTTCTCTTTTATTCATGGTTTTTTGTTGTTGTTGTTGTCGTCATTGAATTCACCTCCAGGTTTGTTTCACTCTTCTAGTTTTTTCTTAATTACAAATTGTGTTTCTCTTTCTTTTCCTGGTCATTAAATTCATCAATAATTGCAGACATGGAAAATATATTATTACAATTCATCCACAAAACTGGATACTTGGCATGATCTAGTTTCTCGTTGTCATCCTATGCAGTTGGACCTCTAAATGAATCTTTTAGAAATCGATCCGATCTGGAAGCAACAATAGAAGGAAGAACTTGCAGCTGGAAGGAAGAACTTGGTTGGTCTCTTGACAAAAATAACAGAGAGATGATTGTAGTAACCTGTGCACATCATCACATGTTTGTGATGTTTTATAAGGCTTTTCCTTCATAGCCCACATGCAATACGCTCTATCCAATCGACCTCAATTTGGCATTTAAAAAGAAGAATATTATGCTACCCATGCAAACACTAAGTTTGCTTGATTATGATCATGTCGTTGTACAGGACACAAAGTAACAATGAATAAATGCGTTTTGGAGCTTTGTAGATTTCAATATTATGTTGTTTTATGACAAAAAGTTGTATATAATTTCACCTTTTGTGTAGCAGGCTTAAGCTGGGAAGAATAGGAGACTAGTACAATCAACTATGGTTAGTTTATCGTTGCACATTTATCTATTGTATAAGATGGTTTTCTTCACAAATATATCGAAAACATAAAAATCTTGTTTGTCATTATTTCAATGCTACTGCGATTTGTTGCTAGGCTGCTGGTTCATCCTTATTTCAATTGATGAAACCCAATAAGAAATTTGATTACTCAAACTCTTGTCTAATATTATTTCTCCAGCTTTATTTAACGTCACTAGCAGCGCTCCATTTCTTAAGATAACCAGGGACTCCCGTAAATAGGAATTGGAGCATGCAATACATACTGGCATAGGTTCACAACCTTCAAACTAAAACCTAATCACCAAATGGTAAATTAATTAATACCGTTAAATATGATTCAAATGAGATGGGTTTGAAATGCTAAAATATTAGTTCTTGTTTAGACTTTCAGTTTGAGGCTAATGTTTTGAAATGCTTTCAGAAGATTATGCTGAGCTCAAACGACTTGACCAAAATTATTGGTTTCGGTGTCCATTAAACGAGAACAATTTTCACTAAAAAATGTTTTATTCTGTAGATAATCTTCCAGTTGTTACATAATAACAATGCAAATTCTTAAGTCAAACCCAGCTATCCAGACCCAAAATACCGATCAGTTTTATAAAGAGAACAACTTATTTTAATCCGCAGTATAGATTTACCCTGACTTATCCATATCCATCCATTTCTAAGCCATTTGTATAAAATGTTGAAATCCATTACTCTACACCGAATTTGCGTAATAAATATCCAGAAAGTTCAAAACCAAAATTCCAAATTCGTTTATTTAATTACAACATTTATTTTGTCACCAACTTAGATTATAATTGTTCTACTTATATTTATTCTTATGTTTTAAAAACATAGAACATGTTAGTTATTCAACAATTTTAATTATTAAATACTAATAGTGTATGCAAATGCATATCCCTTGATCTTGATGTTTCTACAACATATTTTTTTCCTTGTGAATTATATATGTTTCTGCAACATTTTTTTTCCTGTGAATTATATATGTTTCTGCAACACACACACACACACACACACACACACACACACACATTTTGTGAATTATATGAAATTATGAGAAACAATGAAAGAATCACACTGTATATTTATTCATCACTACGAAGCATAAGCATGGAGAGAAGAGTGAAAAAATGGAGCCTCTCGTACAAATGAATGTTGATCAATAAAATAATTTGAAATGAATGTTGATTAATAAAATAAAATAAATGTTGTAATCTTCTTGCCATGATCTCTTGAAAATCCTCTCTACTAGAAAATTACTAGTTTACTGTCAAATTGACCATGTGACAATGTTGGGACATTGCCACCAAATGGCTCTTGTTAATTTAAATCTAAGTCAAAGGAGTTACACAATGCCTTTGGTACACGTTATTTTGAATTACTTTCACTAGGAAATCCGATTGTTAATATTTGAATGCATTCTTCAAATAAAGCTACTAAGGAGCACCTAGTTTTTATGATTTAATACTTTGATATACAGAGCATAAATCTTCACCACATGTTCTTTAGGTTCCTATTTTTTTTTAATTTCTGAAAACGTCAAGTTATCTCTGTGTTTTCCTCTGTAAGCATTGTATTGGATGTATATGTTGTTGACATGTTTGATGGAGACATGAAATGTTGAGCTCATAAAAAAAAATCATTTTATCCCAGTCCCTTATGAGGCAGAGTTGTGCTTGAAAATAATTTAGGGGTTAATTAAAGAACTTAGGTTTAATATAATGTTATACAATGTTCCCCATGGTCTTCAAATGGTGAGATGAGGGAGTGGGGAGAGGCACATTTGGGACGTGTAGAAACCACTTCAAATTTTAGGAAAATTCAGGGTAGACGAGATATCCGAGTCATGAAAATTCTAAAAATATAATCCTCAACAATAACAATTCATCCCATGCAATTAGTAAATTACTAAATAATACACTCATCATTGTGCAATCATGCAATGTAAATCAGAATCTGATTAATAATGCTAACACATTACACAATTCATCATGATTTGGAGGTTCACTGGAGTTTCAGAGTTTTGTGTGAGACACCCAGAAGGTTCTTCGGAGTTTTGTGTGGGACGCCTAAAAGGTTTGGAGTTTCGTGAGGGACGCCGAGAAGGTTCTTCGCAGACCAAAACGTTTCGCCTAATTTTTCCCAAAGGGAGACATCCCGAAACATTTCGCCTAGAGTTTCGTTGTCCCCAGGAAGCATGAAATGCCAAAAAGCCTCCAAAGGGAGACATCCCGCAACGTTTCGACTAGAGTTTCGTTGTCCCCAAGAAGCATGAAACGCCAAAACGCCTCCCTATGGAAAACGGGTTTAATATAATGTTAAAATTTTAAGGAGTTTAGTTGCATAAATTCTTACCCTATAATTGATTTAAAGGAATACAATAATATCACTCATTTTCATAATAGAGATTCATCTCCTCTATGTAAATAAAGGGGATTTTTCTTTGTTCCTCACAAAGAGTGCTCTCAGATTCGACCTTTTCCCATAAGGAAAAAGATGACAAAGAGTGCTCTCAGATTTGACCTTTTCCCAGTAGGAAAAAGATGTCACTAGTCCCTCGTGATGATGAAATCTTATAGGCCCTCACATATACTGTGATGCAATTTCTTTTCTTATGAATAAAAACTCGTGTTTGTAAGAACACTTCATTATCAAAGTGGTATCATATGAAAGGCGTTGAAAATAGCAATCAGCATCTACATCTACCATTGGAAGGGGTGAACGAGGAGTCAAAAGATATGGACTTTGGAACAGCAACATTTAATGTTGAGTGGGTTACAAATTTACGTCATCTTTTAAGGAGAAAAATCAAGAACTGTGAAGGGATTAATTCTGTCCTTGTTTGCAACTCTCTGTATTGCAATGCTCTTAGAGAAATATGGTGCATCCAAAGCATAGGTTTTTTTTAATTGTAAAAGGCTAGAAAATTGGGCTTGGGAGATCTAAGAACTATGTCAATCTGAAATAAGTGTTTTTTATTTGGATTGAAGAAAGGAGAATCAAGAACTTTGTAACTTTGCATTTTTTTTTGGATTCAAGAAATGCTTTTCTCTATTTGTTGGGTTGTTTAGCAATTATGACGATAGAGGGCACACGGGTCTGTTAATGTTCTGTTAAAATGAACCAGTTGATCAAGGAGGCAGGCCAGTCAAGCATGCTTGTGCAAGGGTGTTCTGAAGCACAAAGGATAAGGTGTTAGTGTGCACTAAAACAAATTCAAGAACCTATGATGGTTGCTCTGTGACCTGGTGTAAACCTACTTGAAGGGCATTCTGCAACACAAAGGCAAACCCTAGTTGCTCTGCAACCTGGTGTGATCTTTCTTGAAGAACATTCTACAAGGTGTTCCGACCCCGAGTTGTCCACTCTGTTTGACTGTCTAGGTATACCGGCTGCTTGTGTGCTCAAGGGTTGAAGAACATCGAAATAGTGAGCCAGTCGGGCCGGTGTAAAATGGTTACATTATGGAAAAATAGATGCCCTAATCTACGACTCTCTAAAGCATACCCTCTGCGATTTTGTAAATGTGACAAAGTGATTTTCTTACTAAAGCGTACGCTCTGCGATTCTCTATAAGGTACTCTCTGCGATAAAGTATTGCAGGGCGTTTTTCTTAACGTGCTAGGTATCTGATTTTCTGAATGTGTCAGCGAGATTTTCTGAACGTGCCAGGTATCGCAATTTTGCAGATGCGCAATTCTAGCTTACAGCTTTTGACAAGTATATAGAGTCAAGTTAGGTTGAACGCTTCGATCTTCCTCAACCGCTAGGCACAATGTTCAACTGTGAACTAGATTGCGCGCTAGATGCAAGCATCTCGATCTCAGCATCCAAACTTCAATATCATTCATATAAATTCAACAACTGCCACACTTGAATCTTCATAATGAAGTATCTCGACCTTTAAAGCCCAAGCACTGCCTGTAGTCGACTCTTTCAATAGATATAGATGTGTACATCGAACCACGTGTAGCCCAGGAGTCCAGACAATGGTTCTGCAGTGATACGAAGCCCCAAAATGTTGATTCTTTAGGCAGATCTAAACGATCACCGTCTTTTTCAGTACAAGGAACCAAATCTAGATTGTGGAATCAAATAAATCAACCAACCATCAATTGGAAGGAAGGAAGGAAATATTTTAACGTCCAGGGCTAAGAATATCCTATGGGACAGATCAACTCGCACGCTGTTTTCTGCAATTCAATCTTTTGTCTATTCAACTTGATGATGAGTGACACCAGTTTTTCCACAGTTTCCTCGTTAAATAAATCATCCCAAGATTTATCTGCCAAGACATTTGCGTACCTGTCCCTATTGTCCTTAAAGGCTTCACACTCTAAAATGAAGTGTTTTTCTGTCTCCACTTTACCAGCGGTGCAAAAAATACACACTCTTTCTGCCCAAGCTTCTTTTGGCCTTTTCCAGCGCCCGGTCTCACAACGAAGTTGATGGGAATTAGTTTTAATTGAGCAATGAGAATTTTGGCTTTCCAAGGTATATTGGCCCCTATGTACGCCTTTTGATGTTGATCGTAAGTAGGGTTAAACTCTTCAATACAATACTTTCTCTTTCTCCCTTGCTCTTTATCCCAAATTCGCTCGTGGAACTTATTGATAACAAAAGCCTTTATTTCTTTACTATTCGTAGGACACGTGCTCAAGCACATATCCCACTTGCTAATCTATTTAATATTTTGCTGCATCCAAGTCTTCTTTCTTTTGCACAATATGTCATTGAAGACAACCTTAGGCCATCTACCTTCTTCCATTTGCTGAACTCTTTTTAGATATCTTACGAGTCTCACCATAGCGATTGCTTCAATAGAAGCCACCCCCATTTCACTGAGCATGGTTTCATATGGCACTGAACCCTTAATTTTGAACTTGCTTGTGATCATGTTTTTTTGAATCTTTTCTATTTGCTTCCACTGTAAGTCAAAGGTACTGCTGGCCCAAACTTCACAACCATAGAGAACAACCAGGATCACTAAGAGCCCAAAAAGGGTTTGCATAGTTTTCCAGTCCCATAACTCTACCTCTCTGCACCTATTTTGGAAAGCATAAAACGCTTTCCAACCTCCCAGAGTTTTTTTTTCCTGCAGACTTCCCAACTCAAACTTTTGTTGAAGTCAATTCCGAGGTACTTGTAATCTTCCACTACTTCAAGGGTATTGTCTTCAAAGTAGAACTTATGTTGTTTATGTTTTCTTTTGCTAGAAAAAACTACCACTTTCGTCTTGCTAGTATTTACTTGCATCCCAACTGTTCTACAAAAATGCTCAAGGGAAATCAAGTGCTTTTGCAAGCCAAGAGCAGACTTAGCAATCAAAATAAGGTCATCTGCATACAAAATAAGCCTTATCACCTACTCGCCCATGGGGACGCCATCCCTGCCCTCTAGGTTTAACCACTCTTCAAGTTTGTCAATATATAAGCCAAAAAGGGTAGGAGATAATGGACACCCTTGCTTGACCCCAATATTGTTTCTGAAACAATTGGAGATACCATTTGATGTTCTGATTTTGACTTTGACCTCCTCATATAGCCCGTGAATAGCTGCTCTAAGATGTTTAGGAACCCCAAGTTCCTCCATTCTATGCCATAGTTTATCCCTGGGAACCGTGTCAAAAGCTTTTTTGAAATCTACAAAGCAACAAAAGGCTTCCCCTTTTTTCTCCCACACTTTTTCAATGATGTGCCTTAAAGTAATACCATGGTCCACCGTGGAACGTTTAGGTCTAAAACTTGCTTGTCCTTTAGCATGCTTGCCCCTTTCTTCCACCCACTTGCTAATTCTATTTTCTAGCATGCTTCCAAATAGCTTTGCAAACAAGAGGTCTATCATTATGGTCCTATAATTTGAGGGATCGTTGACATCCCCGCTCTTGAAAAGAGGAATTGCGAGGCTAGTTGTCCAATATGTAGGGAATCCCTGATGAATGATGTTGTTGAAGATTCCTGTAATGTGAGGTGCAAGAGTTTTTGAACCCCACTTTAGATATTCAGCTTGAAGTTCTACTAAATCTTTGGCTTTTCCAACACCCAGCTTCTTAATACCCACCTCAATCTCTTGCACAGTGAAAAGCTTAGTGATGGTGGCGGTGTTGACTAAGGAGGGAGGGGGTTCAACCTTAGGATTCCGCTCATAGAGTTGCCTTGCATACTCAAGCCACTGGTCCGTTGTAATATTGTTTTCAGTTTGCTTCTTGCTTGCTTGAAGTTCCTTTCAAAATAGTCTGGGGTTGTTTTTCCCAAGGAAGATTAGCTCTTCCCTCCTTTAGACCATGAAATCAATTTTTTTCTTCCTTATAATCTGCTTGTAGCTTTTTAAGTCTCTTTCTTTTTAGTTTGACTCTCTCCACCTTCTCCTTGTTTTTTTGCACTCCTCATCGAACCAAGCATTAACAGGAAAGCAATTTGTTTCACATTTCCTATTCTTTGCTCTCTTGCATTTTGTGAGTGCCCTTTGGATTAAATTAGTTAGCTGTTGATTATTAAGGTCTTGGGACAAAATTTCCTCCCTCTTACAAAGTCTCTCTAATGCCTTCCTAAAGACATTACAGTTCTCTTGAGTCAAAAGAATTCTGCCCTTTGCAAAAGGTTGTTGAATGTGCTGATTTTTTGTCCCCTCCCGCTGCTTATCAGTCCAAGAAAGACTTAGATAGATCGGTTTGTGATCAGATTTTAAATCTCAGAGATGTTCTCCAATCATAACTCCCTCCATTTTCTCGCATAGTTCATGCGAGCAAATTGCATAATCCACCACACTTGCTCCAATGTAGGTATTACAAGTGAAATTACCAGAGTTTGACCATTTAGGCAAACCATTGCAGATTACTAAATTGAAACTTCCACATAAGGTAAGCAACTGTTCTCCAAAGAAATTGCAGCTTTTGTTGTCTTTTGAAATTCTTGTCCATTGATGATTTCTTTCTTATGTAAGCCAAATAAGATTGCAATCTTCCCTTTGACAAAAAATGCTAGCTTGTTCACTTGCGGTCCGGGCGTTGAAATCTCCTTCTAGAAGGATTTCACCTACTTGAGAATACTTCGCAATATCGTTTTTTAACGCTGCAAAAGGGTCTTTATGGTCAAGCCCCCTCCTTTTGTAAATTTTTGAAACTTATGGGGCGAAGTAGCATGCTGCGATTCTGATGACATTTCCATTTTTTGTTATTTTAAACCATATAAGTTTTTTATTTGAGTCTTCTTTTTTTAGTTGAATGCAACGATCTACCTTTTTCTTCCCTAAGACCATGATACCACCGTGACCTTTTCCATTCTCTGTTGCCTTGTTCCATACTGCCAGCTTTATATATTTTCCAAAAAGGGGTGTCTTGTACCCTTCATTTTCATGTGTTTCCACGAGACATATTATGTCCCTATCTTTTGCAATAGGTCCTAGTCCAGGTCCACGCCTCCACGGGTATCCTCTGCAATTCCAACATACTAAGCTTAAGGGAACCTAGGTAAACCTCGATTGCTATTTGCTTTGGCATACACGACTCAAAGTTGAGTCTACACCCCTATTTTTCCATCCTGAACTTGCTGCGATATTTTCTGCTAAGGGGTTTGCTATCACTTTTTGATTATTGTTTTGTTGTCTTGCTTTAGAAGGAGGACCAAAAACAGCAATAACAGTTTTGCCTTTGTATAACCATGCTCTTTTGCCCTCATCTATTGCTGCTCTGACCTTTGACAACTCTTTTTTTCTTTCCTCTTGCTGCATGATAGTTAAGTCTTCCTCTAGGAAAAAGCGAGAACCCATTAAAAGATGCTTCTTACTTAGAAGAGTTTGCTTGTTACGTGCACTTGCCATGATGACTTTTATGGCCCTGGCTCTCTCATCACTGGTTTTACCCACCCTCCATGCTTAGCAAATTTGGCCTTGCCAATTCAACTTGTCTTTTAGAAAGTCGTTTGCAAGCTTCGGGGTATATTTGTTCTCACCATACTCTCTTACACCTTTAATTATTATGTTTGTTGCTCCGACTTGTCTTTCTTTGGTTTCGTTTCCTTGTTTGCTGTCTCCTTGGTTGCTTGCTTCTTTTTCCCTTTCTATATTAGCATGCTTTTTAATAACTTGTGCCCATGTTTTGGAATTTTTGGTGGAACCTCCATTTTCTGCTTCTCTTACTTTCATTCCTTGGTTATTTGCTTGTTCATCTATTTTCCCTTCAACATTGGGTGTTTTATGATTCAACACCCCTCTCCCTTCCCCTGCTGATTCTTTCATTATTTGCCAGTCTGCCTTCATATTTTGCCATTCATTCTTGCCTACCAGAATAGCTTCTTGCAACAATGTCGTTTGACCTTTTAAAACCTTGTTACATTCTGCTAGACGTTGATTTTCTACTATTAACAGATGGATTTTAAGGTCCCTTTCATGCTCTTTGACTTCCAAAACCTCCACTCTCCTCTTGATATTGAGTAGCTCTTGTACATATAGATCAGATGACCAGGTGAGAGGTGTGGATGTGGGTCTGTATAGGGTAAGATCAGTGTTGCTTTTACCCTTGTTGCTACCACCTCTTTGCCATAAAGACTTGTTTGTTTGTTTATAAGTCTTTCTTTGAAACTGTGTTTTCCTTGTCTCCTCCCACTTTAGACGGGCAACTCTCGGTTTTAAAATACACCGAAATTGCTTGGCATTAACCCAAACCCACTTCCCTGTTTTGCTCGAGGAGGCAATTTTCACTTGACCTAAGCTGTTAGTTATGGGTGATGCCAAAGGTGAATCCATGCTTTCACAGCTTTTTGTTGTCTGCTGCCTTCAGGCTGCCTGCTCCTCACGCTACTGAAGCCCCTACGCTCCTGCTCTGCCTACTCTGCTGAACCTGCGCTCCTCTCCTCACGCTGCTGAACCTCACGCTGCTTGACTGCACCTGCTCTGCTGCTGCTGAACCTGCACGCCTCTTACGCTCTGCTCTGAACCCGAGTCTCATGCCTAGAAGAGGTTCCTGATCTCACCATCAGCAGCCTCCATACTCAGTAAAGTCGCGAGTTTGAAAAAGGAATGTAGCCTTCGGGCCTCCACACTAGTGATCACGTTGAAAGTTTGAAACCTTGAAAATAACGCTGAATCCTGGCAGACTAGAATGGAAGGCTTCACATCAAATGTAGGTCACACGCCATGGTTCAAGCCGCGGGGAGGTTTCTTTTCGCTACAAGATCTCCTGTGGCAGCCTCTAAAACAGGCTTCGAACAGCCGAAACTTCAAAGCGAAGAATAAGCATTCTTTGCGCCTGAACTAAAGAACAGGGGTTCAAATCACTCCAGTCGTCGAAAAATCACGGGTTCAAATCTGGTGATCTACTCGCCCAGTTGACAATCTTTGGCTGAAATCTTTAGACAGTATGAGATCGGATGTGCATATACACCTGCGCTGATCCACTGTGCTAATCGAATTGGGCTAATCACACTGCTCGGCTCGACTGCTGATTAGCCACTAAGTATTGTGCACCATCCCAAGACAGGTAGAAAAATCCCTGGGCTTCAGGTTAAATGAGTTATTCTTCTCCTTTGGCACGGCTGCCACCAAACCGAGGAAGGGAAGATGCCTAATTGTCTCGAGTCGTGCAGAATGTTGGCTCTTTCTCGATTAGCTATTGATCGAGATTAGAAGCTTGACCGGTAGCTTGTATGAGCGTTGGCTTTTTATAGCGGCAAAGCTTAATCAAGGGTTTGGCTCGGTTAAGAAAACGAAGCCCCATCAAGCTTTAAGGTTAAAAGTTTTCAATCGAGTGGTGGGCCTATGGAATTTGTTGGTCCAAGTATTGAATAGTTTGATTGAGTTTTGAGTGATTGATGAATTTTTTTTAAATGTGATTCACTATTTGTTAGAGGGCTATTCCCCGGAAAATACCAACATCTATTATTCAAACTGGGATGGGGAGGGCAACAATCATTCCTCCCAACCACCCAAGATACATCCAATGGACATAACCCAGAGATGATTGATATGGGTTTGATTAAATAGCTTGAGCATAAATGTTGGTGATTTTTTTTGAATCATCTAATAATGGATGAAGGATTGAAAATTGGAACTTGTTTATGGAATCTTAAATAGACACCTAAAAATGCGAAACAAACACCTATTTGTCAAGATCATAGAGTTTTGAAGATTCTAATTTGTCTAATAGAAACTTGATGATAGGGTCCATCATGTTTGATTCCACTTAGAATTTTATTTGTCTTAAATAAAGTTCATATACCCTCATTACTAAGATTTTTAAGAACAAATCGATGCTCCATAACACTATCTAACCATATAAATCCCATGCGTATTGAAAACCAAGGAAGTTAGACCTAATTCCAATGATAGTAGTTCAATCCAAATCCCAGAAGCTACGGAATCTAGATTTGAGAGAGTGAAGTATCGATTTCACCCTATAGCCACCCCTTTGCCACTCATCATGATTTACCTATAGATTCAAAGCAATAATAGACCTTCCAATTTAATAGAGATGAAAACAAAGAATTTTCATTCTTGCCCTTCCATTTTAGTCTCTTACAGTAATAAGATAATTGGCTCATGGATACCAACTAGGCTCCTTAAGATTTTTTTTTTAATGGGGGGAAATCTCATCTTCTAATATGGAAAATCATTATCATCATTTTGAAAAAGAGGATGGTCTTGCTAGCATTCTCAAGAGTGGTTTTCTTCTTCCCTTTCGGATTTTTTTATTCTTTTCCTTCGCTTAGCAATTAATAGAAAATATTTCATTTAGAAAAAATGTATTGCATGAAATTTGGCCATGTACACCCTTAATCCCCCCATGTTCCATTATCCTCAAATTATCAAATGGCAAGGATAGTTATATCTACAAACTCTGATTCAAGCAAAGAGGCACTAATCTAAAGAACAGGGAGAGGATCCTCCTCCCGATGATCATGTTCCTTAACAAACCTTGTTGTCCCAACACAACTTGTTTAGAGACTCACCAATTTTTTAATAAACTATCTTAACATGAGATATATTCAAACTAAGCTACAATTGATAGTATATGATCTAGTAAGGCACTCAAAGATAAAAAAAAAATCATTCTAAAGGTTCCTTTGACCCATTCAATCACTAGGTTGGTGTCCCTAAACACTTGCAACCTAGATATGTTTTTTTCCAAATCAACCTTCATAAGATTTAGTAAGGCATTCAAATGTCTACCCAAATATATGTTCCCTAACTAGACCTAGCTTGAAGGTGGCATAGCAAATGTCATTGAGGTATAACACTCCCCCTACTCCATAAGGGATAGGGTTGCCTTGGTTGGCTCCATCAAAGGAGCCATGGTACTTATATTTATCAATTAGAGGGGGGGTCTAAAATCTTTTTTTGTTTTGTTTTTGTTTTAAAGGTATAATTGACTTTATAAAACACCTCTAATGGGGAGAAGGTTTATCTTAAAAAAGTTATTGCATTTCTATTAATCTTGATTTACAAAGAGATAATGTGAGACAGGGATTTTTACATCCATAATCCATGTAGTATCTAATAATTGTTTCGTACCATTCACAAGAGAAAGTCTTTCCTTTTTTCCTACCCCCTTAGCAATTATACATTCTCCTTCCATAAATCATTCCTAAATGTGCAATACATTATATCGTATGTATCGACAGATCAATGCATGCAACAACACAATTAAAATATGATGATATTTTATTGGTCCTTAAAATGGTGGAAAGATAAATTCTTCAATTATTTCAAATGCATGTACCTACTTTCATTTATGATATTGATGTAGAGGTTTTGTCAATACATTCTTAATTCAAGGAATGATCAAGCATAGACAAACATGATATTTGAAGATTGAAATTTTCATAGATATGGTCCTTAAAATCACTAAAGAGTCTTAGGGTCTTGAGATCCCATGTATCTTCCATTAACCATGCTTAGGGCCTCAAGATCCATACCTACTACATGAAATCTTCTAATGGAACCCATCTCCTTGGATAATGTATAGGACCCTATGACCCATACCTACTACTTAAAACCACTTGACAACACCAACCCCCACTTAGAAGACAAGGATACCCTAAGGAGTCCACATGTGTGATTCCCCACATTTTGATTAACACTCCCTTATTAGTTGGACATGTAGTATTTTATTTTCTTATTACCTGTTGGACTCAGCTCGACTAAGTAATCTTTATTTATGACATGATGGAACCGAGATTATGATGTTACTATGTTTATGTTGTCACTATTATTATGATATTACTATGTTATGCGGTTACAAGGTTGTGATTTTATCAGATTCTTTTTTCATGATGATAGCATATGTTTAAATGTTTTCATTGATAAAATGTCAAATATACAATGCGATATGTGGATAGAATCTTATGATATGATTTATTGAATTATTATATGTCATGTGTACCTGAAATGAACTAAAAAAGTTATGAGAAATGAAATAATGATTATGATATGGATCGATTGATGACTGGGTCGAAATGCTTATTATGAACGTTTATTTTGCGAAATACTAACCCACAGGACAAAAGGGGCTAAGTGATAGCTGAGTATTGAATTTGATGTGTGGATTAGTACTTACTTATGCAAGGAACCTTATTGACCAAACCGTTGATACGATGACACATTCCGATAATCTTGATAGCAACAGAGAATGATTTGATAGGGTATAGACCCAGTATGTTGAGAAGGATGGCGATTTTCCCACCCTATGTTTTTATGATACTTGAGGTCGTGGGAGGGCCATGTTGAGACACGTTCCCTAAGTTGTTGTGATGATGATGGTTGGATTCTTGCTAGGTCCGATGTTCAGCCAACGCTATCGCTCTCAGATCCTTATGTGGTCAGGTCGGTGAAGCCTACATCCACTTCTATACTAGCAGAGGAAGGATAGGGAGGACACATATGTAGGTTAGCATGGGAGGATATGTTAGTTAGTACTATTGAGGGTTAGGTATTCCTTGAGACTGAGTTAGTAGTAGTAGGTACCCATCTTTGTTTTGACTGGATAAGTTAATAAGTACACAAAGATAAGAATATGAAATCATAAAAGGGGAAATTTCACAATGGAGATCGCGCTATGGATTGAGGGATCTGCAACAGAGGGGAGTTGTTATTTGGATTATCGGATTGTAGGTTCGGGAGGTAGGAAACTCGTTGGTTTCCTAAGTCCAACACGATAAGCTAGTTGGTAGGGTGGTTTGTTGGTTTGGTCACTAAGGCTTGGTCAGAAGGAGCTTCTATCTTGGTCAAAAGGACCTACAAGAGGTACACGAACTACCTACATCCCTATATTAACAAGGTATTCTACTTCTACAAATTTTATTATTCATTTTATCTTTATAAGTGATAAATGCATAAATAAATCATAGATGAAAAATTGCATATGAAAAACAAATTCCTAGTTTGCTGGAATTATTTCATTATAGAAAATTCTAGAGTGCTATTATATGGATACAAATACAAAACAAACTGAAACTGAAACATAACATGCTGCAAAACAAAACTTGAATTTTTTTTTTTTTTTTAATTTATTTAAACCAAGCTCTAAAAAGAGTTGTTGTACATTGAATTTGACCCAGTGATTGAACTAGTACCCTCCATGAAGAAAGAGCACTACAAGATGTGGTTGTTCAAGGCATCTTTCCAAGCCCTGGATGCCCAAAAGCTTTCTCTAGGAACTAAGGCCCACAATTACTCCCACAATCATGTCCAGAGCCCTAAGATTCATCCATGGTGATCAAGAAAGTAATAATGGCACCCAGATCCCCACACATGGAAAAAGGATGTCATGTCCCCACATTTTGACCACCAAAAGTGTGAACCTTGCTAAACACCTAGGGGGACTAAGTGGCATTAATTACTCTAGCCTAGGGAATTTTGTCAAAAATATTATCTATGAGGATTATACTTAGTTTAATTTTTATTATTAATTAACTATTGTGCAAATAACATGTGGAATTGAGCTTGTCATGTCAGGAGGGCGCAATGTGCAAATAAACTTGCAAAGGAGGAGATTTAGAAAGTGACAAGAGGCTGAAAAAATCAAGCATTTAGAGGAAGAAGGAAAGTGCCAAAATCTATGACAAAAGTAGTCATATCTAAAAAGGAAACATTAGACCAAAGGAGGGCACAGTTTCCTTTTGGAGGCTCAGTCTCAAAAGAAGGAAAGTCAAAAAAAGCCATCATAGAGAAAAGCAGGAAAAAATTGAATAAGGAGGGAAAAATTTTCTTTTTAGAGGCTCAACACAAAAGCAGGAAAGGCAAAAAAATATGTCATAGACAGAAGCAACAACTATGGGCCTAAGGAGGGTGCAATTTTCAATTTTGAGGAACGGCATGGACATGGAAACAACTTACAAGGGCCCCTACTTGCCAATTAGTCAAGGAGGGTGCATATGTGGATAGGGTTAGGGTTTCTATGTGGATGGCTTTCTCTCACAGGTTACCTACCTACTAAACAAGTCACTAGAAGTTTATAAAAAGACAAGGGGAGATATATTACTTAGTTTGGATTATGATTGATTGATGTTTATGTGAAGCATAACTTCTATTGAGAGATGTGCCTCAGCCTTTGGGAGATGTGCCCCAATTCCTTTATTCCCCATTCTTCTTCCTCCCTTTCATTTGTCATTGTAGGTGTGGAGAAGCTGATGATCATCCCATGAGATCAGATTCATATGTTTTTTTTAGCCATTCTCCTCAGTGAATTCGAGCTCCAGTGAAGTGAAAGATTCACTTACCATCCCATCCATATTGATGTCAAAGTTGGGCCTCCTACCCACTGTTTTGAGTCCCATTTCGGAAGTGGTCAGTATTACAAATTCCTTTATTGTGCATAAGTCCATAGGATATGTTTAATATCTCTGTAATTTTTTTATAATTCTGTCCAATAAGCTAACATGTCCAATTTCCCATGAAAGAGCTTTAATGTGTCTTTAAATGAGGGGTTTGATGAATTTAATGCAGGGATGAATGAGTAATGGCCATGGGTATGATTATAAATGGTTTAGTGTGTCAAGTAATGATCTATTAAACTCTATAAAATTACATTCTCAGGTATGATAAACTTATGATACGAATTTCATGCTTTTTGGCTCACCTATGCTGGATGACTAGTTAAAATTGACTAGTCTCACGGTTTCTTTAGTTATGAGAGTTCTGTTCACCAAAATTTGATTCTGGAAGTTTCTGTGTGTCAATATCGGATCCATATATCCAACCAAACCTTCAGACAGAAAATTAGTTGATTCTGTACACTATTTTAGCAGCCTCCACTGCACAGTCCCTCACTAAGCCAAAATTGCCAAATTCTCCCAATTATCTCTTAAACTTTTCAAACCTATACAAAACTGTTCCAAACTGTTCTAATACTTATTTAATGTTGTATTAATGTCTGATATCATATCTATGCATCTTCCCAAGCCTCTGGTTGAAGGGATATGAAGGAATCTTCCTAGTTTCACGGTTGGATGACCTAGAAGCGTGGGAGTAAGTTTCAGCATAGCTGACTCTGAAACGTAAATGGTATCTGATACAAATGTGTTAGGGAAGATGAATTATATTTCCTGAAATTTTCCTTGGTTGCTTCCCTCTTCTCGCTTCCACGCCTATGAATTTTACAGTAAAATACCTTTATCTGCATAGCTCAAAATTTTACTGATTGTCTGCAAGTTTTATATCATATTTTTAATTAAATTTGCAGCAGTATTGGTGTTTAGATCTGTAAATTAGATCCATAAAATTATAGTGGTATCATATCTCTAAGTTCATTTTGAAGAATCCTTTGAGCTTGAGCCCTTCTAGTCAAAACTAGTAATTTCCTAACACCTAATTTGACAATTTTCTGCACCAAGCATTTGTATGGAATTAGTATCTCTGAAATCTTATTTGGGGATATGAAAGTGGTATCAGAGCAATTTCCTTGGCCTAGCCTATGGAAACTAGTATTTTTTTGAACAAGATTGCAAGTCACCTCTTTTGAGAAGGAGGGAATCTGTAGCTATGAGACTAGCACCAGCTAGTGATGATCTTGAATGGGATGATGAGGAAGCATCCTATTATGACGATGAGGTTACTAATGTTGATGATAATGACTCTTCATATGAAATTATGCGCATAGAGAGAATAAGGATTAATCCACCATAGTTCAGCATTGTTGATGACAGAATGATCATTGGAGGAAAGGCACTAGAAGTTTATGCTTCTGAGTACCTCCGAAGATATCAAAAACTAAGTAAAGAGATTCAGGAGTTCTGTGAATATTAGGTTGGAATTTTATTTAGTAATATGTATTCCTTTGGAAACTCATATCAGAATAGAATAGAACATATTTTCAAGAATGTGTGCAGAAAAGTGGAGAAAAGGTTGCAACAAAATGAAGTCACACCTTCCAAGTTGTCTACATCAAATATTTGTGAAGAAAGTGAAAACAATATTATGGTGGAATGTAAGTTACTGCAAATTGACTGCATTAGGGAAGAAATTTGTGCAAAAGAATATGAAGCGGGAGAGATCCATGAAGTGGAGTGCAAGTCACCGCAAGGTGGTTGCATTGGAAGAAAGAATGAAGATGAATGCACTTCCAGTTTCCTTGTGAGTGATCTTTGGACCACTGCTAAGGATGTGGGTTCATGTGGTGGTGGAAAGACATATTTTGGATCAGATCAAAAAGGATATTACAAATCAGAGTTACATTCACCTCAAGAGCCACATAAGGAAGAAGAAGACAAGGCCACACTGCTTGGGTGTAAACCAGAAAATTTGGTGGAGGAGCAGGCCACCAAAGTATCTGTACAAGAAGAGTATAAGGTGAAGAACATGTATGATGAAGGTTCTGATTTTTGCAGCATCCATGTTCACTTACAGCCATATGATACATAAAAGGATAAAACCTCTTCACTTGCATCTGAGGACTGCAAAAGGAAGGCCAATTGTGAGGGAGATAAATTCACTCTTAGTTTCTCTGTTGGTGATCACACAATCAATGCAAAGAAGGGTGAGGGTGTCAATGGTGATAAAAAGGTGAAGGAATATTTTGGATCAGATCCAAAAGAATAAAGAATATCAGATCTGAATTCATCATTTTAATTTCTGTTATCACTCCAAGAAACCCTTTGTGGTTGTAGACCAAAGGTGCTTGGTAACTTAAGAAATTATAATAATCGAAGTGTGGATCAATGGGATAACTGAGAAGACTAAGCAGTAAGAGAACATGCCATGCCTCTAAATAAGCCAGTGCTTCGAGAAATTAAATATCAGCTACAGTAAATAATCAAGGTATGAAGAAAGACATTCAAGATAACCAAATACAGAGCTGTAGGGTCATACAAGAATATAAAGAAGATCTAATTCATCCATGAGCTGTATCAGAAGATGGCAGTTCTGAACAACTGAACTGAATAGAATCAAATGTAGAATAATGGAAATTGTGGACAGACTGATATCTAATGACCAAAGAAAACTGTGATTCATATAGCAAGAAAGTGTCAAGTACATAGCCTAAAATGTATCCAAACTTGAACCCTTTAACAGTCTCGGTTCTTAGGCTTTATAGCCTTTACAAAAGAGTCTACAGATCCTAAAGACATGGATCTGTTGAGTTAACTAACACATTAACTAGAGCAGCGAATGCAAAAGACAGGGACTGATCCCTAAAATCAAGGAAATGAAGATGAGTTGGTCTCCTTTCTTGTGCTCGGTGGTTGGTGAAGTGCAGTTAGCCTTCCAAGGCTCGGTGGACTTTGATTGGAACATAACATAAACGCTCTTGATGATGTGGCACTTTGAACTTAGAGCTGTTTCCTCAAAAGATGCTTCAAATTAACCAAAACACCCACTTCACTTTGATCTAGCTCAAAACTCCTGTAGATAATGGTGGCATAATTCATAACTTGTTTATTCTACTCGACCTCCCGCCGTTCCAACTAGAAAATCCGTGATCTGGGCGAAATCTTAAGCGATTTGTGAAAACAGGATTTCAGCAGCTAATCCTTCTGCCAGTTTCACACGTTAGCTGCCGAAAGTCAGCCTTTTCGGCAGCTAATGAGCTCTTGGAGGCTCGCCTAAGCTGCCGAAACCTGTAGAATTCCTAAAAAAATTGTCTTTGGAAAAAATCAATTTTCTCAGCTGTCCGATGTCCATTTTGGATGTTCAAATAGTCGATTTTTATCTACAGATCATAAGCTATCCACTGGTGCTTTCATATTTGAATTTGGAGTTCGGGAAGGCCATCTAAATTTCCCCGCAACATCACGTGATTTCAGCAGAAAAATCCTCTTGAGTTATGGTTCAACAATGAATAAACCCTACAGGGCAGCAATGTGACATAGCATAGCTGGGTATTCGAGACTCACTTAATAGCAAAGGCATACTGAAGCAGACACATGGCCTAGTAACTGGAGATTTAACTCGAGATGGTGAAGATGAGTGATGGATATGAGTCACGTTTAGTCGAACTGGCCTTATGGCTGAATTTTAGGAGCAAAATCATGAACCTTTAACAGTAGACTCGAGTTATTTCATGTGATGATTTCCTTGCCACCTGTGATCCTTTAGTATTCTGTTAGAAGACTGCCCCTGTTCCATCTGTTTGCAATTTCCATTCACTGCTCTGTGCAATAATTATTTTCTGCCAATTCCTTGACAATTCTGCTGCTTTTAGTCCTTTAGCTTTATTGGTCAGGATATAGCTGGTAGTATTTTTCCAGAGCATGTACCAAATCCCACCTTACATCCATCTACCACAAATTTTCTAGATATATTGTTTCCAAGCTTCATTGGATTCTTCCCATCCCATGATAACTCTAATAGGGAACCGAAACTTTCAGGCTCAAGCCCACTTATGGTTCCAGATCCTAGCAAATCTCCAGGCCTCAAATTACAACCATTGATAGTATGGTGTGCAAGTTGCTGTTCAA
>LPNX010568315.1:69370-119628 GCA_001517045.1 Pseudotsuga menziesii
AAGGAAAAATTGGAGGAGTTAAGGTGTCAAGCTCATAAGAAATTACGCATACACTGTTTCTGGATGATGTATTGTTGTTTGGAACAGGAGTAGAGGAAAACATAAGG
Organism: Pseudotsuga menziesii; assembly: GCA_001517045.1. Taxonomy (NCBI): domain Eukaryota; kingdom Viridiplantae; phylum Streptophyta; class Pinopsida; order Pinales; family Pinaceae; genus Pseudotsuga; species Pseudotsuga menziesii. The sequence continues at coordinate 69,478 of LPNX010568315.1, forward strand.
GAATATGCATCCTTATAGGATAAATATAAGAAGTCCACATGAATATTGATTAACATAGAGAAATCAATCTTGCTCACATCGAATTTTCAGAAGAACTAGCTCAACAAGCTAGGGAGATAATTCCCTCTCCAACAAACCCTATTTCTACAGGTTTCAAGTATTTAGGATTTCTTATAAAACCTAATAGCTATGTCTTCCATGACTGGGTTTGGTTATTTAAAAAGGTAGAATCCCGAGTCTCATCTTGGACCAACCGATTTTTGTCTAGAGGGGGAAGATTGGTCTTGATAAAGGCACTGCTACAGAGTATCCCGGTGTATTGGGTGCCCATAGCATATATACCCAAGGGTATACTAATGAAAATAAGGAAAAAATGTTTTTCCTTCTTATGGACAACAAGTAAATAGAATGAGGGAATTCCACTGGACAAGTGGACAACCATTTTTCTACCAAAGGAACTTGGAGGACGGGGAATCAAGAACCCAATTCTTTTTCCCAGAGATTTGGAAGCCAAGCCATTATGGAGGCTTGTTCAAAATATAGACACCCTGTGGGGGAGGGTGTTATGCTCCAAATATTGTCCAGACACCACTCTGACAGAATGGTTCAGGAACCCCATCAAATCTTATAGAAACGGGTCTGTTGGTTGGAAAGCCATGGTATTGGACTTTCCACTAATAGAAAACTATACATCCTGGAAAATAGGGAATGGAAGGAGTGTTAGTGTTAGGATTATAATCCTCCCTTGTCCAATTTGGGCAATTATGTCTAAGTCAAGAGTCCTTTCAGTCTATTTTTAGTCACTAGCACCATTGGGTCCACTTGGCCCAATTAGGGCACATGTACTAATTACTAAAGTGTGGGGAACATTAATTGAGGCCAACTGACACTAATTTCACTTGCATGCATCAATTTAGGAGCCTCCTAGATCAATCCCTACAAATTAGGAGCCACTGGGAGTGCCGACACCAACCTCCATTAGTTGAGTTCAGTTGGTGACTAGTCAAGCTTAGTTAGGAGTCACTTACATTCAGTTCTACTCAGTTAGCACTAGGATTGCATGGATGCATGTAGGTGAGGTGCATTTACTCACCTACCTTAGTCAGTTAGACTAGTTAACACTGAATTAGACACTTGAGTTGGGATTTTGAACTCCGATAATGATTTAGACAAGGTCAGTTAACCATACAGTCAAGTAGAGTCAAACCAATTCGAATGTCCTCACATGGTTTCGAATTACATGAGGCTATTTAGCCATTGTAATTCATTGTAATTAATTATCTAATTACTTTTGATTAATGAAAGCATGCATAGTTGCAAGCCATTTTTGCACTGTTTCATTCTTAAATTTCTGAGTAAAATTGTATGATCTATCTTGTGAGTTGTGTGTTGGTCCACAGATCTATGTGCTCAATTTAATAGTTAGGATAGGAGATGACCCATGGGAAGGATTCGAGGAGGACTACAAGTTTCCCATCTCTGTCATAACACAGTTAAAGGATCAAAGATGTTTCAAACTAGCGGATGTACAAGTTTATCAACCCATTCCTCAAGGAAGAACAAGATGGAAAAATGCTCAAGAGTTGCGAATGGAGGGAGAAGATGGTGAGAGTTGGAACAATTATGTAAATAATATGGAGACAAAATTTATTTACCTAAACGAAGATGAGCAGGATAAATTGATATGGACCAAGAATGCTGTAAATAGGGACTACTCAACAAAAAGGGGATATGAAGTGGAAATCATGGATCTGTTCGAGGGGGGGGGGGGAATCTTGGGGGGGGGGAGATTTATGGGCCTCAAACAACCCTCTGAAAACCATCCTAACCTTCTGATTGGAAATAAATAATAAAATCTTAATGTGGGAAAATATGAGGAAAAGATGGTTTCAAGGCCCAGGTATATGCATTATGTGCAAATTAGGTGAAGAACTTTCCTCACACTTGTATGGTTCTTGTCCTTGTGCAGGATAGGTATGGACCAGTTCATCTAGGGGCCTCTCTCAAGTTAGGATGAATAATATCGAAGCTACTTTGGAGCAAAGAGTGCAGACGTGGTGGAGTAACACAGGGGTATGCAGTTTTTCTACCTTCCCTGCATTCTTTGTCTATAGCATATGGGAGGATTGCAATAAAGCAATTTTCAGAAATATTTGGACCCCAACTGACATCACCTTAGCCTTCCTGGTGCAGAAGGATCAATAGCACAAAACATCCCCCATACAAAGAAAAACCTGAGCTATAACGGTAACAAAATTTGATAAAATATTTCCATGGGACTTCTTTGATGGTGCTATCCAGGGAGACCCACCCATAGGAGGTGATGGAGGAGTTATTTATATATCTGAGACAAGCAAAATATCCTTCAAACTTTCACTTGGAAAGGTTACAAATAGCAAAGTAGATATTTTATCATTATGGACAACATTGAAGATCGCAAAGGACAAACAGATCACAAGATTACACATTTATGGAGATTCAAAATCAATGATTGATTGGGTGAATGGTAAAAACAACATCAAAGCACCGCATTTGCACAACTTGTTAAAGGAAATTTGTGCTCTTCAACCAACCTTTGAAGAAGTATATTTCAATCACATATATAGAGAGCATAATACAAAAGCATATACCCTGTCAAAGCTAGCTTTAGGCATCCAGCCAGGGATCATTGAAGGAGAGCTTTCTATAAATGGAGAAGCCTCTCTATTCTACACTCAAATTAGACAAATTAACTGGTGAAGTTTTTTTTTGGAATAGCAAACATGATTTTTGGATAGAAAGCAGTTAAGCAGTGCAAAGAACAAAGGTTCAAATTGACTGGTGATTGTGCAAATTAAGGTTTGAAGTAACCTTTTTGGGGAAGACTCTGTAAGGAGCAACATTCAGGCATAACGTTTTTTTTGTAAGCTTTAGAGGAGAAAAATTATGCATAATGATATATGGCAAGCCGTTTAGGTGGAACATTGATGTAAGTTCACCCGATCAATACAATGATGTAAGCTCGTACGAGCAGTTCATGTTATTCTAAGAATAAAGGATTTTTTTCTCAGGAAATATATCTATATCTATCTATATATATATATATATATATATATATATATATATATATTAAAACAATGTTTTAGATTTTTTTTAAGATAAGTATCCATATTCATAAATATACTTGCTTTTGTAAAAGTCCTATAATGGGGAGAAGAGTTTATCATGCATGTAATATTAACCCTTGTAATCCCTCACACCTAATCCCTATAACCCTTAACTTTTATTCCTTATAATGAATATACCATACAAATCCTAATCTTAACTTTATTGACTTTGAAGCCCTAAATATGTAACCCTAATAAACTTTATAAACTCTTACACTTATAATTCCTAGTTCTTAAAGCATCTAACATGTATTAACCTCTTAGAGACCGTCCTCTAGACCAAGGGTCTTATGTTTGCTAGAGATAAATATTTGGACAATGCAAGGATCCTCTCCAACATGATAGATTTGTGTCTCCTCCAAATTGTGAGAGGACACATATGTGTTCCATATAATTTTGTTTTTATCAAGTTACATATAAGTGAATTGTAACCATGTTGAATAATACATGGTTTTACTTTCACATGGATCCTAGATTATAGACACAAGGTGACACCACCTAGTGGTAGCCATGATTGTGGTAGTTGAGGAGATAATGCACCTCTTCCATCCCACATCAACCATCCATCATCATAGAATATGATGCTTTTGTAATTATTACTTCAGAAGATATTATGATGTATATTACTATTGTATATTGTTGTACCCCCATCATATATGTGTTTCCCTCATTTTGGGATGCCATCATTATGTATTGTCACTGAGGTAAACCCTTCATTATAAGTTGGGGAAATAATTCCCATGTTAAATAAAGGAAAACTTATTTGTGTGAATTCCTAGGTAGGTCCTCCCCAAGAGGTTACCTGGTCGACCTAGTTAGTTGAGTTAGTTACTCAATGGAAGAATATAGATAGGGAGGCACCCTCCTCATTTGAAACACTCATTCACTCTCTCATGTGCACATTAGGAGAGAGAGAGGAAAATGAGGAGGAAGAGAGAGAGCTGTAGAAGACATATTGTTCTCGGTTATTCTATCTTGTGATATTGTCTTTGTGACATAACTATTATGAGGAAGTTTGCAGGGTTTTCTCCTTTATGGTTTCCCTGATGAAAATATATGTTTCTTGTGTATATTGTGTATATTTGATGTATTTATGTATTTTTTATTCTTTCAGATAAATATCATAAGTGAATTAACTTAGAAAAACTAATGGTATTAGAGCCACTCTGAAAGAAGGCACTGTGCAACTGAAATATTGCTACAATGGTAGTTATTGAAAATTAGGGTTTCATGTTTTAAAACCCTAGAAGAAAAAATATAGTCATATTGGTACACTTTATCTATAAATAGATATTGGAGAAGGATCAGAAGATGAAAATTTGCAAGGCCGAATATTAAATATTTTTGTACACGAATTTCAACCACATATTCGCTAAACTTTAGGAGATATGATTCCTCCAAATCAGGGTTCCAACCTCATATAGAATAAATCATAAACATGTGACCTAGGGAGAATTTTTATATACCGGGATGGTATGAGTTTCAGAACCCTAAGGTGAAACAGTGACACATGGAAGTTTGTACAAATTTGTTATGCTGAACACTCGTCAAACAAGTTACATTGGGAAACTTAGCATATGCCCCACTTGGTGAATCCAATTATTCTCTAGCCTATGGGGTTGGAAAGAAGACAGAACATGATACCTCAGGATGAAGTTTTAGACCTTGAGGAGCATAAAATTTGGATATACAGTAGAACCAAAATCATGCAATTATGTAGAAGAAATTGAAGAAACTAGGGCTTCCTTTTCTAGGCACTTCCCTCCACCGATCAGTTGAAAAAGGAATACCATCCAACTCACCATATGATGGTGTATATTTCTATGGAAAAAGTTTCACGTTATGTGGAATTTCAATATTTGACTGTGGGACACTATGGGACAGTGTGGGAAGAAACTATAGCATCAAGTTTTAGAGGCTCCCCAGCACATTTTTGAGAAAAGGAGTACATTGGACAAATCACCTTGAAGAGGTGCATCTTCTTGTCCAATCAGAAGTTTGAAATTCCAAGTTTCAAAAATTAGGGTTTCTCTAACAAACCCTAGATCATCCAACTCTAGAACTAGGTCGAAAACCTCAAATCGGTAAGATCTAAATCTTTGTTATTTCCATTTGAGGTTCTCATTTCAAAATGACTCATAACACTCAACTTGATGATATGCTTGGGGGATATGACAACTTACGAGCATGGAAGTATAGGATCTCCCTTATCCTTGAAGAAAATGACGTGGATCAGTATATCAGTAAAGATGTTCCAGAGTCAGAGGTAGATGAGGATAAGGTTACTTAGAAGAATAACTTGGTTAAGGACAAGAGAATCATTGGAGATTCTATTAAGGATCATCTCATCCCACATATGTCATTCTTAAAGACACCAATGGAAGTGTTTTATGCTTTAACAAAGTTGTTCGAAGTAAAGAACATCAATCCGAAGAATGCGAAGATACAAAACTCAGAAAGAATGCAGTCCTACTTCACAAGGGTAGCTCAAATCAAGGAACAACTTGAAGCAGTTGAAGAGAATTTGGAAGAAGGAGAGATTTTTATGAGAACCTTGAATGTCCTCCCAAGATCATGGGATTCATTCATTTATGGAATATGTGCAAGAAGGAATTTGATCTCCTTCAATAGGCTATGGGAAGAATGCACACAAGAAGATGCTTGGCTCATAACAAGAGAGGAGAATATGGGAGTAACTGAAGATCAATCATTCACAGTTCACACCAGAATAAATCATAGAAAGAAGGAGGGCCATCATCACAATTGAAGACAAAAGGAATTCAGAAGAGATTCTTCCAATATTAGATGCTACACTTGTGATGAGAAGGGACACTACTCCAATTATTGTCCCAGAAATGAAGGCTCCTTCAACAAGAAGTCAAAGAGGAAAAGGAAGATGAAGATCATACCCTTATCCATCTCAATACTTGGATAAGAAGGAAAGGATTTGTGAATGAAGAAGAAGAACACACTGTCAAAGACTCTAGTTATTATTGCAAGGACATAATGATCAAGAGAGATTCCACCCACCAAACAAAGAAAGATAAGTGTTAAATTTTCATTTCTTGTATATCTACTTACTTAAATGATATTGTTTGGTTATGCACATGTTTTCAATTGATGTATTATGCATGTCTGGGTGTTTTCACTTATACTACTAAGTTACATGTGATGGGTAAGTAGCCTATGGTGATGTACAACATTCCATTTCTACGTATCTAGATTGAAACCTCTGTGATGACATATTTGGGAGAGATGGAAAGAATCTAGAAAGTTAGCATATGTATACGGAATATGGATGAATGTTGCAGCATTGGATAATATAGTTGCATGATTGTGTGAAATATAGCTTGATGCATTAGATTAATATGTTTTGGAAATAATGAAATGATTCTAATCATGCAACTGAAATTGACTTGTAGATCGTTCTGAAGAACAAGTGACGACAATTCAAAAGAGGAACCTGAAGATCCCCGGGTCAGAGATACCATGGAAGAAGAAAGAGCTTTAGAAGAATATAAAGAGACATGATATGACCTGAAGAGAATGGTAGATCAACCTCGAGATATGGATACCATATTAGGCATGAGAAATCATCCAAGATGAAGAATAGGACAACGAGACTTCCAAATAAAGTAAGAGGCCTCAAGCACACTCCAGTTATGTGGCACTATTCAGTGACATGTTTGATGCAAATCCTTTCAGCTATGAAGAAATAGACAAGAAGAAATGGAAGGAGACTATGATCAAAGAGTACCAGTTGATCAAGAAGAATGATGTCTAGGATGCACTTCCGAGACCTGAAGGGAAGTCCATAGTGTCTTCCATGTGAATATACAAGATTAAGCATGCAACATATGGAAGCATCGAGAGATACAAGGTAGTCTTCATAGCATGAGTATTCTCATAGAAATAAGGCATAAAATATGAGGAGACATTTTTACTAGTAGAGAGGTACAATTCCATTAGGTCTGTACTTGCATTGTGTGCAATTATGAGATGGGATATACACCATATGGATGTCAAGACAACATTATTGAATGGTGTGGTCGAGGAGGAAGTGTACATAGAAAAACCACTGGGATTTGAGACACATGACATACAGACTTATGAAGAGGGCCTTGTACGAGCTTAGAAGACACCCATGGGATAACACATATAGTTACATGAGGAGATTGAAGATCACCTAGAGTGATGAAGATCTTAACCTTTCGTACAAGGTTAAAGATGGAAGCCTATAGAGGATGACAAGCTCATAGATGGGTGTAAGAGGAAATTTTCAACAAAGTTCAAGATAGAGGATGTTGGTATCCAGTGACATAATATGGATACATAGAATATCAGTAGCAGAGGAAGATACATGTCACTCCAGGACATACTGTTTCTATACATAGAGTACAAAATGAAGAGGGAGGATGATGCTTCGCTTCAGAGGGAGTGGCTGGAGAAGATTTTTGAGTTCGAGAATCTTGACATAGTATGAAAGGATGGACAACTTACTGATGGGCCTAGGATTTACTGAGAGTAAAGAATATTCCAACCTTTCCTTCAAGGTTGAAAGTGGAATCCTAGTGATTCTCCTGCTATATGTTGATGACATTTTTCTAACAGGAGAGGAAGAACTCATTGAATATGAAAATATGATACTTGCTATTGAGTTTGAGATGAAAGACCTAAGGATGATGCACTACTTCTTAGGCATGGAGGTGAAGCAGAATGCGGATGAGATTTTACTTGGTAAAGGAAAGTATGAAATGGATATTCTGAAGAGATTCAAAATGTTGGACCGCAAGGCAATGTCCACACATATGGAATCAAACTTTAAGCTACTGTGTGATGCTTCATCACATTCGGTTGATGCCACGTTGTATTGTCAGGTGATTAGTTCATTGATGTTCCTAACGAATACGAGACCAGACATATGCTTTGCTTTGAACATACTGAGCTAGTTCCTAACGGATTTGGGACATGTTCACTTGGTTTCTACAAAGAAAGTATTGAGGTACCTAAAGGGTATAGTTGATTATGGGCTCAAGTATGATATGAATAAAAATACTAACTTGCACGATTATATTGATTCAGATTGGGATGGAAACGCCACTGATAGGAAGAGCACTTTGGGTTGATGCTTTAGTTTGAGATTCAATATAATCTCTTGGTTTAGTGGGAAGAAGTATTATCCACCAGAATGGCACCTCTCCGTCCGAGTGCCGACATCCTTCATGTTGGCACACAAAAGGACATCTATGGATTGAGGTTTTCCCATAACACTATAGATTAGCTTACTATAATACATTTCTCCTCCATCTAGCTGGTTACTTTGCCATTTTGCTATGTTAAGTTGTATTTATGACTCTCTACATGTGAAACTTGCGCATCATTCACGAGTGTCGGTTGCTGCAAGTCGTGAATGGATGTATTCGCGGGTTGCTCTTATAGAAACTCGCGGATCATTTGCGCGTTGTCCTTCTACATACCCACGAATATGTCCCTTAACATTTAAACATAAAAACACGTGATTACTTGAGATTAGTTAATCCATTTCACTTAATCCTCTTAACTGTCTTAACCTCCTCAACCTTCGAAACTACCTGATTTCTTCCATATAAATACAGGCCTTGTGGAGGGTGTTGGATATAGACTTGGAGAGAAAAGTTATGCTGGTGGATTGTATACAGAAGTCTTTGGAGTAGTGGAACTCAAAATCCTTTGGTTGCAGAGGAGTCCTTGTCTCAGGCGTTGGGTTGTAATCTGAACTCTTTCCATTATTGATAATAAAGAGAATCCTTCTTCCATATGTGTTTCATGTATCTTGGTTTGATAAATGTTTATGTTTCTGCATCTTATATGTGATTTATCTAACCTGCTTATATATATATGAATCATCTTGTATCTGGAAGATTGTTTCTTGACAGGTGAAAGAGGAGCAACCTTGAAGATTTTGGAGGTGAAGCAGAACGGAAGAGGACTAGCAAGGATCGACCTTCGTTAATCGAGTAAGTCTTTCTTATCCTCCTATTTCCTTTACTGCACTTTAGAGTCAATTGTATGCAAGTTGATTGAGTATGTTGGTAACCCCAGACCTATGGTTATTAGGTGTATAATCCTGTACAACAGAACTGGCGACTCCGCTAGGGAAGCCTAGATTGCTGTAGGTTGTTTTTGTCACCGTTGACTAGTCTTTGCTTGAAGTCTGTATGTGATCTTACATCCTGGTTCATACTTGCCTCAGTATTTGAAAGTCTTTGGAATTTTTCTTGTTCTTTGAGGAAAATTTTGTACCCATTCGCAATTTTTTCTTCTGAACAGTCACGAATACAAGTTTGCATTCGCGGGTTGCTGTACTGGACAGTCGCGGATCATCTGCGGGCTACTCTTATATACAGTCACGAATCTTCCTGGACGTAGGGGTTTTTTAATTTAAGGTTTGCTTGGTCCTTTATTTGTGTAATCCCTTTTGGTGAGTTGATTTTCTGTAAGAGTACTGTTTGGCTTGTATGTGTGCCTCTGTTGATCACACTTTGTGCTTTTTCGAAAGCCCTTAAGTCTCTTTTACTTGGATTATTTTCTGTTTGCATGCTGAAGTGGTTGGCTTGTTTGGGTGGTGGGTTAAAGTGTCTTTGTCTAGATCTGTGATTAAGGTCTTGGAATCTATTTTTCCAGTTTGTCTTTGGACAATGGCTGGTTGTCATTTTCCTTCATAAGACCACAATGATTTTTTGTCATTGTGCGCACCCAAGATAGGGTTCCTAGCCTTCCTTTGTTGGTTGTCTTTTGGTTCTGTCAACCTGTTTGCTTCAGTTTGTTGCTTTTAGACAGTTTATTTGATTCAAGTTTGCTCGAGTACAGTGCATTGTAGGTGCATGACTCTAGTGAGTTAGAGTCATCCTTCTTGCCAATTAGTCATCCCTTTTGGTTGTTCTTTATCTATGTCGTAAGCTTTTTATAGCATTAGGGTTTGTTCTTTTCTCTTCCCCCCTGCCTCCTTTGCTTGGTATTATTTTTGGCTTATGTTTTTGGTCAACCTCTGTTAGTGATCTTGGTTTGATTTCAGAAGCTTGTTGGTGTTGGTTTCCTTCTTCTTTTGTTGGTTAACTTCACCTTGCCAAAATAGTTGTCTTGTCTCTTATGCGAGCCTTTCCTTCCAAGTAGGGTTTATGCTGACTTTAGTTCAGTCTAGAGTTTGTTTGGTGGTTGTATAGAAAATTTCCTTTTGCTTTGTTCTTTTCATCTACATGCTTTTAGTTTGTAGATAGTTTTCTTTTGCATTTATAAAATAAAACTAAAAAGAACCTATACTTGTTTGTGCTGCTTGCCCCCCTACCTCCTTCTTTGGCTTGACCTTGTTGGACAAGGTACTGAGCAGCCTTTGTTTGTAGGTTTAGATTGATACTTGGGACTTCTTGACCTTTGTTTATGTCAGTTCTTTTGCTTAGTCTCTTCATTCCAAAGTTGTTGGCTTGTTTACTTTTGTAAGCCTTCTTTTCAAGAGAGGTTGATATCTAACTTTAGGGAAACCTAGGGTTTGTTTGTGGGGTATAGAGTAGTTGTCTATTTGCTTTGCTTACAGTACTTGCTTGCATTAGTTGATAGGCTGATTTTTCTTTTGCATTTATAAAAGAAAAAGACAAAAACACATGTTTGCTTTATATGCATGTAGATTAGGTTTTTAGTCTAGATTGCATGGCATATCATTGTTTTTGAAAAATAAAAATAAAAAGAATTTGTTCTTTTGTGGCTTTCAAGTTTTCTATTTGAAAAAAATAAAGAGAATAGTTTTTGCTTTTTGCATTTCATATCTCTTTGCTTAGTCATTTTGTTTCAATTTTGAGTCAAAACACCACATAAGTTTCATGCCATTTACCCTCTGACTAAAAACATCCCTTAAAATAAACGATATAATTTAAAATTTAATAGTAAGTTTTATTTTATAGGGTCACACACCAACTAGCTTAGGCTATACTTGTGGGATAGGGAGTTTTAACTCTCCACAAGTATTTAAAATTCAGATGTAGTTGGCCAATCACTAGGTAAATCCTTGACTCTATCGACTGTATCTGGGAAGCTCCTCTCAAACGGGAGTTAAGCACGAGGCCACGTGGAGGCTTGGACAGAGGAGACAACCCTCCGAATCCTTGTCAAAATGTAACTCAGGACTTTTACACATCTGGGGATTTTTTCCTAGACAGATTTTCAGGCTCAGCTACCCTGCCCATGCGTACGAGTTCGGCTTGCGATTGTCCCCCCAGATTGTTGGTATAGCCAAGGTAGCCTTTAGTCTCTTTGAAATCTAGGGTTCATACATAGGTACACCGAAAGGTTATTTCTGGTTGACCTTGGACGGGCTTGGAAGGTAACCCCAGTAGAAAGTGTGGGAGGGCAGTGGGTGATTCCTCCGCTTGTGCCTAAGAACATCTACAAGGACGCCAAGTAACTATCTCTCAGCTTTCTTCTGGAAAGTATATCTTATACCTGTTTGTCTATTTGGCTTTAGGAATTTTTAGTGAGTGCTGTGTGGTTTGTCTGTACTTAGTATTCCTTTAGGTGTTTGCTTTGTAATTTTGGTTGTCTATCAACCGCAGAATTTGTGTCCTGGTTTGAAACTATGGCTAACACCCCTTTGAACACCAACCAAGAGATCCCCATGATGGGAACTCCTTGTACTATTCCTCTCACGGGGAATGTTGGTGTTCCCTTGATGGCCACCCTGAATCTACCTGGATTCACCTTAGGGCTACCGGTGTGGTTGTTTTCCACTCCAACTGTCCTGAATGCTCCTGATGCTTCTCAAGCAAGCTCCTTATATCAAGGGAATCAAAACACTGCTTCCCCTTCACCTGTAGTTGATTCTCCTCCTCCTTCTACCTCATGCGGTGAAAGTACTGATACTAGTAACCAGCAGTCTAAAAGGAGTAAAAGAAGGAGGAATAGGAAGAAGGAACATAAGCAAGGGGGCACCTGTTCAACCTCTGCAAGTCAAGTTGAACCTCAGCACCCAGCCTCTGTAGTTCATGCTGGGGGCACCTATCCAACCTCTGCAGGTCATGTTGGATCTAAGCACTCGACCTCTGCAAGTCAAGTTGATCTTCACCATCCAGCATATGTTGATCATGATGGTAGGATCCTTCCAACCTTTTCAGGTCATGTTAGATCCAGTCACTCAGCCTCTGAGGTTCATGCTGAGGGCACCCGTTCAACCTCTGTTTTTCAAGATGAACCTCCCCATCCAACCTCTGTTGTTCATGTTGGATCCATCCACCCAGCCTCTGTTGTTCATGCTGGGGGCACACACTCAACTGCTGCAAAGTAGATTGATCCTAACCATTCAACCTCTGTTGTTCATGTTGGTGGTGCCCATCCAACCTCTGCAGGCCATGTTGGATCCAGTCTCTCAGCCTCTGTAGTTCATGCTGGGGGCAGTCTCTCAGCCTCTACAAGTCATGCTGGGGGCAGTCTCTCAGCATCTGTACTTCATGCTGAAGACAATTCGTCAGCCACTGCGAGTCATGTTGACACTGTAGAAAAGACTACCCGTTCAAAACACAAGCCCAAGTTTCCTTGTAAGCTTTTTCAGGGAGACTACCTTACTTATAAATGTCCTTCTATTGCGGAGGTGTGAAGAGTTTGGTTTCATGGTCATCCCGTTTTTGAACATCCTGAAGTCTCTCAACAACCAGCCTCTCTTAGTGAGGTTAGACCCAGTCACCTAGCCTCTGTAGCTCATGCCGGGGGAAAACTCTCATCCTCTATAGGTCATGTTGAGAGCAAACAGTCATCCACTGCTAGTCATGTTGAGACCATTGAGAAAACTGGTCGTTCAAAGTGCAAACTTAAGTTCCCTTGTATGCTATGCGAGGGAGATCATCTTACTCACCTATGCCTTGCTATCGCAGAGGTGCGAAGAGTGTGGTCCAAGACTCAAGATTTTCCTTCTCCTGAACAACCTATAGTTTCTCAACAACCTACTCAGCCTTTGGTTGATTAAGTGGTCAAACAAATCTCAGATTTGGTCGATCCCACTCTTCTTTCGGAGAGTGATCTTAATATGATTGAACCAATGTACTCTTTGGTCAATCCCACTCTCCCTTCGGAGAGTGACTTTTATAAAGCAGTTGAATCGATTCCATTATCGATCAATCCCACTCTTCCTTTGGCGAGTGAAGTGTCTACTAGTCACATTTTCTTCACTACCAGTTCAAAACTTACTGAACAAGGGGGCACTGAACTCGTTTCAGATCTGTTAAGTCAAAATTTTGTTTCTTCAATTTTGGTTTGATTTACATTTTCTTTCAAGGTTTTCATTTACTTGATTTTGATTTTTCCCTCCTTTTGGGAAATTTTGTTTAGTGTTCATTTGAAATTTTGAGCTTGCTTTAGAAATTTTGAATTTTAAGCTATAGGTTTGTTTTTGTTAAAGGGATTTTTTAAAGTCATTTTATCAAATAGTGGGTTCACAAGGCATACTATGAGCATACCTATCACTCTAGCAACTTTAAAACTTCATACAAAGTGTCCAAAAGCTTAAAAAGAGCGAAAAAATAGCACTAACGATATTCTTGTAGCGCTGGAGGGAAAAATTACAAAGGGCGCGCTACAAGAATATCGTGGCCTTCATTATTTCCGATTTTCAAGCAAGTTTTTGTCATGATTACAAACGGTGAATGACTAATCCCATATTTTGAGTGGTTTGCTACGTGTGAGCTTTAGGATTATCATGATTTCAGGTGTTTTCAGTTCGTGAGGAAAGACGTGTTCATCATTGCTCCAAACGCAGTTCAGCATGACAGTTGGTCGTTTAAACCGACTTGGTTGAGAAGATATTTTGTCCCTATCTCTATTTTGGAATTTAAAACTTGTAGTGCACCGGTATTTTGGGTCCAAACTTCGGAAATGAGGTTGCAGAGCTGAGTTGAGGTTTTGGTGGTTTCACGGGAAATTAGGGCTTCATGATCGTGCTGTCTGCAGTAAAATCGCATCCTGAAGGACACCTGTACATTCGAGGAAATATGTGTACTCTATGGCGTCAATATACTCACTCTGTCTGGTCTGTTGTTGAAGAGACTCGACTCTTGGTTTCCCATGAACGGAAAGGAATTGTTTTTATCATTCTTCAAAAATGTACAAATCTTAAACATCTCACCCTGGATGTTAGGAGTGAAATTGATGATACCCTTCTGAGAACTATAGCCAATTTGACACCTTTCCTTGCCTCTCTGGAAATACAGATCAGCTAGGGTGGAATTAACGAGGTGACAGGGGATGTATTGAACTATTTTACCTCTACAAGTAACTCAATACTAGAAAATTGTAAAAAGAGGAAGCCATGCCTTCCATTCAAACAACGCTTCCATCGGAGCTTGCCAACAATGTCAGAAACATTTATCGCGAGTGTCTTCGAAGGGAAAAGTTCATCGGTCACAGGCAAGGTAACACAGAATTGGTGGTTGATATGATTCGCCAACAGTTCAGGAAAAATATGCATGAGACAGATCTAGAAAAGATACAAAAGATGAAAGAGGATGCTGCGAGAAGCCTTGTGAATCACATGCTTTATGAATCAGAAAAAATGTCGGGACGCAAGTTTTCTACTCCCTAGAGGAATTGGTCAGACATTAGAACTCTTAATATATGTTCTGCACATCTGGAAACTCTTTGGCTAGCTGGATTGAACTGGCTTATTCAGTTGTATGAAATGGGGCTTGGAAAAAACCTTGCAAACAATTTCCCTGCTTGGCTATTTATATGAATTTCGAGGGATCAAAGGTCCACATATGGTTGTAGCACCAAAATCAAATCTTGGTAACTGAATGAATGAGATTCGGCGTTTCTGCCCTATTTTTCGTGCAGTAAAGTTTCTTAGGAATCAAGAAGAAAGGATTCATATGCGTGAAAACCTTTTGGCACCTGGAAAAGTTGAGATATGTATTACTAGTTTTGAAATGGCGATTAAAGGAAAGACTGCAGTTAAACGTTTCAGCTGGTGGTACATTATTTTTGACGAAGCACATCATGCAGTTGGCGAATCAGTGGCTCTGGGATATGATCGATGAGTTTATCTATCAGTTCCAGTCGTTTTGTCAGTACCATGCTAAACTTAGGAACAAGACCAATCAATAACTCGCTTTCCTGCGGCAGTGTGATGAGGTTTAGAATGTCTATGGTGTGGTGAACTATTTACAGGCTCTTGTTGAAAAATCTATGATCATCCAGATCCTAGATGAAGAGAAAGAAGGCAATTTAACATTTACTGCAACTGATGCTTATGATTACAATGGAGGAAGTAATGTTCTGAAAGTGCTGGGCTACTTTAGTATTATTGGCCTACTTCGTGTACATTGCCTTCTTGGAGATTATTATAGTGGAATCAAGTGCTTGGCACCTATAGATGTTAACCAGACAGGTATCTACAATTCAGTGATTGGAAGCCATATCACAACTATTTATTATTATGGATTTGTCAACCTTATGTTGAGAAGGTATGTTGAGGCAATACGGGCCTTCAATCAAGTTCTATTGTATATAGCAAAGACCAAGCAATTCCATCAAAAATCTCCACAGTTTGACCAAATCCTGAAGAAAAATGAACAGATGTATGCTCTATTGGCTATATGCCTCTCTATCTGTCCACAAATGAAGCTTGTTGAGGAAAATGTGAATAATCAACTGAAAGAGAAGGATGCAAAGAAGTGACGAGGCTTTGTATGATGAACTTTTTTCATATGCCTGTCCCAAATTTATTACTCCTTCAGTACCAAACTATGATGAGCCTCATGTAAATTATAAGAATAAAGTATGAAGAATGCATCAATGATTGTGACAAGGCTGTTGAAAGAGGGAGGGAGCTGCCTTCAGATTTTAAAATGATTTCTTTGGCTTTGACTAGAAAAGGAACTGCATATGTTAAGATGGCTAAATGTTCTAAAGATTATGAGCCAACAATTGAGGCTTTTCAGAAAGCACTTACAGAACACCGTAATCTAGATACATTGAAGAAGCTTAATGAAGCTGAGAAAGCAAAGGAAGACTTTGAGCCAAAGTTGGCAGATGAAGAGCGGGAGAAAGGAAATGAATTCTTTAAGCAGCAGCAGTATCCTGAGGCTATAAAGCATTATACCGAATCATTTAGAAGGAATCCCAATGATGCAGGGGTCTACAGTAACAGAGCAGCTTGTTACACAAAGCTTGGAGCTTTGCCAGAAGGTCTTAAGGACGTGAATAAGTGTATTGAGCTGGATCCATCATTCACAAAGGGCAGCAAAAGATCTATAAGACAGTTGTCCAATTAGTTATTAGTTATCTTTTTGAGAAGCTCATTAGTTAGTGGTTTGCTATTTTTAGTAAATATCAGATTTTGTAATATTTCTCATTTACTTTTTACATCGAATGGATTGAAGGTAGTTAGGGTTCACTCCTAACTGATTTTTGTAAAGAAACCCTATTTAGAGAGATAGAGAAGTCATTAGAGAGGTTCGATTTTTGGGAGCTTTCAGGAGGTCTGCAAGCTCAGTTGGTTTTCAGACTTGTTTATGAGTAAGGTACATAGCTCTTGTATGCAGTGGTTGATGAAACTATGAGATATAAATGAACATTATTCTTCAGTTGTTTGTATTGGCTTCATTTTTCATCTGTTTAGTGGCTTAAATTGATAGATTCATTGACTGGTCTATGTTTTTATTCTGGTAATGCCTATCATTTATGTTTGAACCTCAATACTGTTTCTGTTGGATCTTTTTTGATATATCATGCATCTTCATTGTCTATTGCTTATGATTTAGTAGTTTCCTTACTTATGAATGTATTCCCTAACTGTTTTCAAAGTTCATAACCAAAAACACATTGCAGAAACCCTAAACTTTGATTTTATTGAGTTTTATATTTGAGTGTGTGTTATCTTGTTTCTCTGGCCTTAGAAACAATTTCTGGCACAAACATCTTTGGTGCCGTTGCCGGGGACGAAGCTGAAGCATATCTTCCCTGGGATACTTATCAGTTTTCCTGGTTTAAGAGGTGGACTTGAACCAGCATGTTTGAAGGCTATTTTTCACCAAAGTTTGACACAGTGGCTGCTAGAAGAATTAGAAGGTTTCAGCCATCCCTAGCTTTATACAACCTTGATTAATTTGAACCACTGTCACCCCTTTCTCTTTCTGAGAAGAAGAAGCAAAATCTATCTTGAAAAATTAATTGGCGACTCCACTATTTCAACATGCAGAGACCGATGTCCATGGAAGCTATTGTGGCTCGAAGGTTTGCACCTTTAAATTTTTCTGATATTCTAGGTTTTCCAAATCCAGTACCTATTATGGATGTTTGGGGAGATTGTCTTCCACGGTTTAGAGAAAGAAAAGAGGATAGTCCATCAGATCACCTCATCAAATTTCATCAATGTATGGCCCAGTTAAATATCCAACATGAAGATGTGCTCATGAAGATGTTCATGTATTCACTTGAGCAAGATGCACGAGATTGGTATTTTTCTCTTCCCGTTGCTAGCATCTCCTCACTAAAAGAATTCCACACATGTTTTCAGAAACATTGTAAGTATCTATTCCCAGCTGAACTCTTTTTAAAAGATTGTTGTGAGCAGGCTGAGGTTTATAATACAATTTCTGATTCAAAAAGCCATGATGATGAATACAGTCAAGAGTTCAAAACAGGTCATGAAGAAGTTGAAGTTTCAGAATTTGTTGAAGATGAGAAGGTAACATTTTTAGATACTGCTGTCAAGGAATAATGCTATGATCATTGTGATAACCAGGTTGTTGTTTTAGGTTAGTTTGAGGATTGTCCAAGTGATGAGATCAGTAAAGATAATTTGAAACATTCTCATAATGATTTCAACAGCCTTAATAGCAGTTTGAATGCTAATCCTTTTGAAGACCAATCTCTAGTTCAACAAACTTTTGAAAATCAGTGTTGTGTTAAAGATCAGCTTTGTATTGAAGGAAAAGATGAACCTTTAGCATCATCATTAGAAATTTCTCAGAATAATCCTTGCTATGATGAAGAGATTAGGGATCCAAGACATGCATTCTGTGGTGAATTAGACTCTATTCCTTTTGGTTTTGATACTAAAATTGATGAAGGCCAGGCTGTTCAAAATTTTTCAGAAGTTGCTTACATTCATGGTTATGATAAATCTGTTGTTCAAAATCATTATGAAGATGGTCAAATTTTTAATAGATATGATGATGAAATTGAAAAGAAAGACACAAAAATCTGTAAGGAGTGTGATATGTTACAATCTGATTAGCAGATTCAAGAATGCATTCAGTTTATTATTCTTGAACAGCAAAAGCCAATGCCTGATAGTCATTTATTTAAAGACAGTGTGGAAAACGAGGTTCAAAGTGTTGACATTATTGGTGATACTATTCAAAATGTTACAAAGCAAATTTCGGCTGATCCTGCTGTCTTTTATCACTAAGGCCTCATTGATATTCATGGAACAAAATTTTCTTATGGACAGCCAAAGCAGGTAGAGGTAACTTATGGAAGTTTTTATGATCCAATAGCAGATTATTTAAAGTCATTACCAGGTTATAAAACTGTTATTTCAGAGATGCTATTTGATGAAAGTGGGTATAAGTTGTTAAATATCTACTCTTCATGTTTTCCAATATGTCTGATTATATATATATTTGGAGTTGAAAACAAGTTTTGGTGGGTTGACCAAATTTTTTCTTGGTTACATTGGAAATCGGATTTCGATTTGATTCAGTAGACGGAAGGTTCCTCAGGGAAAGAGATTTGATTTTCATTGTACATATATCAGTGTGTGAGGAATTGAATAAAGACTCCATAGCCCAATGGAAGTTTACAGATAGGTAGATAGAAGACAGAAGGCACTGGTCTACAGGTTCTTGAAGCCTCATAGGGAGGACTTCATCCCACAGCTGGAGCCAGATGTTAAGTCAGAATTTTGTTTCTTCAATTTTGGTTTGATTTACATTTTCTTTCAAGGTTTTCATTTACTTGATTTTGATTTTGCCCTCCTTTTGGGAAATTTTGTTTAGTGTTCATTTGAAATTTTGAGCTTGCTTTAGAAATTTTGAATTTTAGGCTATAGGTTTGTTTTTGTTAAAGGGATTTTTTAAAGTCATTTTATCAAATAATGGGTTCACAAGGCATACTATGAGCATACCTATCACTCTAGCAACTTTAAAACTTCATACAAAGTGTCCAAAAGCTGAAAAAGAGCGAAAAAATAGCACTAATGATATTCTTGTAGCGCTGGAGCAAAAAATTAAAAAGGGCGCGCTACAAGAATATCGTGGCCTTCATTATTTCTGATTTTCAAGCAAGTTTTCGTCATGATTACAAATGGTGAATGAATAATCCCATATTTTGAGTGGTTTGCTACGTGTGAGCTTTAGGATTATCATGATTTCAGGTGTTTTCAGTTTGTGAGGAAAGACGTGTTCATCATTGCTCCAAATGCAGTTCAGCGTGACAGTTGGTCGTTTAAACCGACTTGGTTGAGAAGATATTTTGTCCCTATCCCTATTTTGGAATTTAAAACTTGTAGTGCACCGGTATTTTGGGTCCAAAGTTCAGAAATGAGGTTGCAGAGCTGAGTTGAGGTTTTGGTGGTTTCACGGGAAATTAGGGCTTCATGATCGTGCTGTCTGCAGTAAAATCGCATCTTGAAGGACACCTGTACATTTGAGGCAATCTGTGTACTCTATGGCGTCAATATACTCACTCTGTCTGGTCTGTTGTTGAAGAGACTCGACTCTTGGTTTCCCATGAATGGAAAGGAAGTGTTTTTATCATTCTTCAAAAATGTACAAATCTTAAACATCTCACCCTGGATGTTAGGAGTGAAATTGATGATACCCTTCTGAGAACTATAGCCAATTTGACACCTTGCCTTGCCTCTCTGGAAATATAGATCAGCCAAGGTGGAATTAACGAGGTGATAGGGGATGTATTGAACTATTTTACCTCTACAAGTAACTCAATACTAGAAAATTGTAAAAAGAGGAAGCCATGCCTTCCATTCAAACAACGCTTCCACCGGAGCTTGCCAACAATGTCAGAAACATTTATCGCGAGTGTCTTCGAAGGGAAAAGTTCATCGGTCATAGGCAAGGTAACACAGAGTTGGTGGTTGATATGATTCACCAACAGTTCAGGAAAAATATGCATGAGACAGATCCAGAAAAGATACAAAAGATGAAAGACAATGCTGCGAGAGGCCTTGTGAATCACATGCTTTATGAATCAGAAAAAATGTCGGGACACAAGTTTTCTACTCCCTAGAGGAATTGGTCAAACATTAGAACTCTTAATATATGTTCTGCACATCTGGAAACTCTTTGGCTAGCTGGATTGAACTGGCTTATTCGGTTGTATGAAATGGGGCTTGGAAAAAACCTTGCAAACAATTTCCCTGCTTGGCTATTTATATGAATTTCGAGGGATCAAAGGTCCACATATGGTTGTAGCACCAAAATCAACTCTTAGTAACTGAATGAATGAGATTCGGCATTTCTACCTTATTTTTCGTGCAGTAAAGTTTCTTGGGAATCAAGAAGAAAGGATTCATATGCGTGAAAACCTTTTGGCACCTGGAAAAGTTGATATATGTATTACTAGTTTTGAAATGGCGATTAAAGGAAAGACTGCACTTAAACTTTTCAGCTGGTGGTACATTATTTTTGACGAAGCACATCATGCAGTTGCCGAATCAGTGGCTCTGGGATATGATCGATGAGTTTATCTATCAGTTCCAGTCATTTTGTCAGTACCGTGCTAAACTTAGGAACAAGACCAATCAAGAACTCGCTTTCCTACGGCAGTGTGATGAGGTTTAGAATGTCTATGGTGTGCTGAACTATTTACAGGATCTTGTTGAAAAATCTATGATCATCCAGATCCTAGATGAAGAGAAAGAAGGCAATTTAACATTTAATGCAACTGATGGTTATGATTACAATGGAGGAAGTAATGTTCTGAAAGTGCTGGGCTACTTTAGTATTATTGGCCTACTTCGCGTACATTTCCTTCTTGGAGATTATTACAGTGGACTCAAGTGCTTGGCACCTATAGATGTTAACCAGACAGGTGTCTACAATTCAGTGATTGGAAGCCATATCACAACTATTTATTATTATGGATTTGTCAACCTTATGTTGAGAAGGTATGTTGAGGCAATACGGGCCTTCAATCAAGTTTTGTTGTATATAGCAAAGACCAAGCAATTCCATCAAAAATCTCCACATTTTGACCAAATCCTGAAGAAAAATGAACAGATGTATGCTCTATTGTCTATATGCCTCTCTATCTGTCCACAAATGAAGCTTGTTGAGGAAAATGTGAATAATCAACTGAAAGAGAAGGATGCAGAGAAGTGATGAGGCTCTGTATGATGAACTTTTTTCATATGCCTGTCCCAAATTTATTACTCCTTCAGTACCAAACTATGATGAGCCTCATGTAAATTATAAGAATAAAGTATGAAGAATGCATCAATGATTGTGACAAGGCTGTTGAAAGAGGGAGGGAGCTGCATTCAGATTTTAAAATGATTGCTCTGGCTTTGACTAGAAAAGGAACTGCATATGTTAAGATGGCTAAATGTTCTAAAGATTATGAGCCAGCAATTGAGGCTTTTCAGAAAGCACTTAGAGAACACCGTAATCTAGATACATTGAAGAAGCTTAATGAAGCTGAGAAAGCAAAGGAAGACTTTGAGCCAAAGTTGGCAGATGAAGAGCGGGAGAAAGGAAATGAATTCTTTAAGCAGCAGCAGTATCCTGAGGCTATAAAGCATTATACTGAAGCATTTAGAAGGAATACCAATGATGCAGGGGTCTACAGTAACAGAGCAGTTTGTTACACAAAGCTTGGAGCTTTGCCAGAAGGTCTTAAGGACGTGAATAAGTGTATTGAGCTGGATCCATCATTCACAAAGGGCAGCAAAAGATCTATAAGACAGTTGTCCAATTAGTTATTAGTTATCTTTTTGAGAAGCTCATTAGTTAGTGGTTTGCTATTTTTAGTAAATATCAGATTTTGTAATATTGCGCATTTACTTTTTACATCGAATGGCTTGAAGGCAGTTAGGGTTCACTCCTAACTGATTTTTGTAAAGAAACCCTATTTAGAGAGATAGAGAAGTCATTAGAGAGGTTCGATTTTTGGGAGCTTTCAGGAGGTCTGCAAGCTCAGTTGGTTTTCAGACTTGTTTATGAGTAAGGTACATAGCTCTTGTATGCAGTGGTTGATGAAACTATGAGATATATATGAACTTTATTCTTCAGTTGTTTGTATTGGCTTCATTTTTCATCTGTTTAGTGGCTTAAATTGATAGATTCATTGACTGGTCTATGTTTTTATTCTGGTAATGCCTATCATTTATGTTTGAACCTCAATACTGTTTCTGTTGGATATTTTTTGATATATCATGCATCTTCATTGTCTATTGCTTATGATTTAGTAGTTGCCTTACTTATGAATGTATTCCCTGACTGTTTTCAAAGTTCATAACCAAAAACACATTGCAGAAACCCTAAAATTTGATTTTATTGAGTTTTATATTTGAGTGTGTGTTAGCTTGTTTATCTGGCCTTAGAAACAATTTCTGGCACAAACAAGATCAACCCCCACCAAGCTCTCAGATTGCTTCCTTTGATTGGGATAGCCTAGTTGAGCCGCGCCTTCCTTCTAATGCACCTTTCCAGATAAAGGTCAAAGTTGAACCTTACACGATTGCTCATTGTATTGTTGATGAAGGAGCCTCAATTAGTATCTTGTCTACTCGTGCTTGGCGAGGCATGGGATCTCCCAGCCTTGTGTCGACTACTAGTCAGTTACTGGCGTTTGATATAAGAACTTGTATAGCCTTGGGAATTCTTGCTCAAACACCTGTTACTTTGGGTGGGAAGACCGTCTTAGTTGACTTCATGGTGATAGAAGACCCCTTGGACTTTAATATGCTCCTTGGACGTGATTATGTCTATGCCATGCAAGATGTGGTGTCAACATTTTTTCGTATGATGTACTTTAATCATGGCAAAGAAATTGTCACTATCGATCAGTTGGATTTTATTGATCCGTCTCCTAACCCAACTAGAGACCATGTCTTTCCTTTATTGATTCCCAGTGTTTCTATAGACACTACCCCGCCATAGGTGAACTATGTGGCCTCTTGTCCTTTGTGGTCAATTGCTTCTGAGAAGCAACCTCTGTTTTCATGCTTACCTTCTCGGGACTTGGTCCCAGCAGTTGACCAGGTGAGTCATCCTATACAAACTGTAGAGCCTTCTCTCCACTCTGTCGATCCATTTGAAAGTTTAGACATTTGTCCTATCTCAGATGATCTCCTTCCTTTGGATGAATTCTTCCTAGAGTCTTTGATACAGTCTGATCTTCTTTCGGATGTTGATTCAGTTATGACTATGTCTAACCCTGATTTGCCTAGTAAGCCTGAACTTTCTTCTTATGTTGGTCTTGTTGAGTCTTTTGACTCTTTCTTCAAACAACAAGTCAATGATCCTGATGAGTTTTATTTTTCTTATGAATTTTTCAACTCCTGTGATATTGAGTTTGTTCCTACAGACTCTATTTCCCTTGTTGATTTTTGCTTTCCTTCTGAGGTTGATCTTATTGATTATAAACCCTCGAGCCTTGGTTCTATACAATCTTCTCCGGTTGATTCTGCCTTGACTTTACCTTTTGTAGAAGATAGCAAAGTCACATGTGTTTTTGCTAAAGTGACCTGCATCAGATCTTTTCTTCTGAATATGATCCTGATGTTATTGTTTCTTGGAGACAGGATTTGTAGTTGGATTCACAAATTTTTACTGGCCTCGCCTTGTTGTTCAAGTCGTAATTGCATTTGCATGTTCCGTGCTCGCGCTTATGAGCCTGATGCCAGCTTCCATGCTTTTCGCTAGTTGTATAAGCCCTCATCTTTGTTCTCATCGTCGCTAAGCCTTGTATCCTTTTTCCTTTGCAACTTGATACCCTTTACCTTGAGGAGACGTTCCCTGAGTGTTCTTATCTTGCTCACTTTCCTTACATTATGCATAGGTTTGTTCCTTGTGCTTGGAACTAGTTTCACCTGTCTATGACACTCGTCTCCTCGCATTTAGAGCATTCTTTCTACTCTCCTTCGAGCTCATTAAAAACAGTAAGGAGGCCGCGAGTTGAATTTTTCGGACTCGTTAAAACTTCACGGAAAATATTTTGAGTTTCTTTAGGCCCAATTCTGACTCCTCAAAATAGACTTGACTGCCGAGTAAACTTGTCCATTTAGGCTTGTTAAGAATATGTGAATGGGAATCCACATTGGTGGTAGGTTATCTCTTTCTCGGACCATGTGGAATAATACGAGAAAGGATCCCTCTCTTTTCTTTTGAATTGAGAAGAGTATTCTCAGGCATATGTTTATCTCTTTTTCGGACCCGAGGGACTAAACTTACGGAAAAGGAACCCCCAGTATGAGCTTAGTTTTCTCTTTTTCGTGCTCTGGACCAAAACATGAAAAATATTCTGAGTGTACTTTATGTCTTTGTCATGCTCATTAAACCCTAAAGAACAAAGCATCAAGTTTATTGTTGTAAGCCCCATTTCTCGTAATCAAATGGATATTTCCGAGTGATCTTGCCTTCCTTCACACTCATAAAACTCATGCTATATGCTACTTTTGAAGGAGCGTTGGGTAGGTGGTAATTTAACATTTTTCGGACCTTCCTGACTAAGTACAAAAAAGGTGCGCCTTTTCTTATTTGGAAGTTAAGAGAGTTCTTCTTTGGTATGTTTTATACTTTTTCGGCCTTAGGAGACTAAATTGTACGAAAAAGGACCCCCCCCTGGAGTCTTCTTTGGTGTTTTCAGACTCTCTAAACTATGAAAACACCGTCGAGCATGTACTAGTTCGGGCTCGTAAAATCCAGAAATTAGTGTTTTATCAAGCATTCTTCTTTCTTTTCTTCGAGCTTGCCAAAAATGAAGACGGTCCCAAGTTTTCTTTTTTGGACTCGTTAAACCTTTACAAGAAAGAGGGGAACCAAGCATTATTTTCCCATCTCTTCAAGCTTGTTAAAAAATGAAGAGGGAACCGAGTTTACTTTCCCGGACTCGTTAAAATTTCACAGGGAAGGTAAGGAAGAAGTTTTCTCTTGTTTTCAGTAATGGTAGCATGTTATCCTTGAACATAGCACTCTTTGTTTTCCGATATCCATGTTTCAATGTTTTACTTGTGTTCAGCTATCACTTTGAGTTTCTTACTCCTCCTCTTGTCCGTTATACCTGGGGAATCTGATCATGTCTCCTACATGACAGATAAGTCTAGTTGTTCTCTTTATAAGTTATATGCTGCCTTGGGTCATCTTTGTGTTGTGCTCACTGTTCAAGGATTCTTCCCAATGTCTGATCTATAGCCTGATCCCATCATTATTACATCTGTTATCTATTTGTGTCTCTCTTCTTTTGCCCAGTTCCTAGTCACTCTTGTGATCCATTAGAGGATCTATTTCCTTCCGTATCACAGCATGGTTCCATTTCAGCACTTTCTGATGACGAAGACCTAGAGTTTTGACGATGGTACCTCAGGATTCACTTTCATTATTGGTGAATTCCTTTGCTTCAGTTGTTGATTCTCATCTATTGATTGAAAAACCATTGAATCCTTTCCATGTTCGACTTCAGCTTCCCTTATTCACATGGCTTGGATTGTACTGGTTCTTTAGGATCCTTTATGAAGACCTTAGTTCCTCACCCATGGACTAAGTTGCGCAAGATTATGTTCTATTCCTATACACAGCTTCCAGATCTTTGAAGACTCATTATTGTATATTGTGGCTTCGATTCACTTTTGTAATATACGTGGTTTTATACCCGTATTATATGATGTACTCAAATATTGTAAAGGAGCTAGTGTTCCAGTAAATTGAACATAGCATCCTCAGATGTAATTTTGTATATGACATTCCTATGTATTTGTTTCAGGTACTCTCTCTGCTCCATTGGATTTCTGAGTTCTTCAAAGATAATGTTTATAATGTATTTCGGCCATCGTTTCCCTCTGACCTCACACATTAGGGGGCATCTGTTATCCACCTGAATGGAACCTCTTCATCCGAGTGCCGACATCCTTCATGTTGGCACACAAAAAGACATCTATGGATTGAGGTTTTCCCATAACACTATAGATTAGCTTACTATAATACATTTCTCCTCCATCCAGCTGGTTACTTCACCATTTTTCTATGTTAAGTTGTATTCGTGACTCTCTAGATGTGCAACTCGCGCATCATTCGCGAGTGTCGGTTGCTGCAAGTCGCGAATGGATGTATTCGCAGGTTGCTCTTATAGCAACTCGCGGATCATTCGCGGGTTGTCCTTATACATACCCGCGAATATGTCCCTTAACATTTAAACATAAAAACATGTTATTACTTGAGATTAGTTAAGCCATTTCACTTAATCCTCGTAGTTGTCTCAACCTCCTCAACCTTCAAAACTGCCTGATTTCTTCCATATAAATACAGGCCTTGGGGAGGGTGTTGGATATAGACTTGGAGAGCAAAGTTATGCTGGTGGATTGTATATAGAAGTCTTTGGAGCAGTGGAACTCAGAATCCTTTGGTTGCAGAGGAGTCCTTGTCTCAAGCATTGGGTTGTAATCTGAACTCTTTCCATTATTGATAATAAAGAGAATCCTTCTTCCATATGTGTTTCATGTATCTTGGTTTGATAAATGTTTATGTTTCTGCATCTTATATGTGATTTATCTAACCTGCTTATATATATATGAATCATCTTGTATCTGGAAGATTGTTTCTTGACAGGTGAAAGAGAAGCAACCTTGAATACTTTGAAGGTGAAGCAGAACGGAAGAGGACTAGCAAGGATCGACCTTCGTTAATCGAGTAAGTCTTTCTTATCCTCCTATTTCCTTTACTGCACTTTAGAGTCAATTGTCTGCAAGTTGATTGAGTATGTTGGTAACCCCATACCTATGGTTATTAGGTGTATAATCTTGTACAACAAGAAGTCCTGCGTGGTGTTGAGTACAGTTAAGGTATAATATGTTGCCACTTGCTCAGCTAGTTGTGAGGTAGTATGGATTCAAAAGCTACTATCTGATTTGTTTGATCTAACTTATATTTTTGTATGATGGAGAGATGAGTGGTGAAGCTACAGTACTTGACAACGAATGAGAATATAGCTTATGTATTGACCAAGCCTTTAGCCAGAGTGAAGTTCAAGTACTTCAGAGAAATACTTGGTCTGATCCAAAACGAGACCCCTCTAGCATAGTCAGAGATATAGGTTGTCTTGGTGACATAATCAGCCATGTAGGTTGTCCTCAGATGTAATCAGTCCTGGTGAAGCTCACAGGTTATCCTTAGACATACTCAGTCCCGAGACAGGTTATTCAAGTGTAAATAGAGAGTCCTACCATATTACAGAGGTTGCTCAGATGTAATCAGTCATGTAGGTTGTATGTCCATAAATAGAGAGTCCTGGCGTGGTACGCAAGTTGCTCGGACGTAGTAATTCCTGAAAGGTTGTCCAAATGGAAAATATCCTAGACACAGGTTGTTCATATGTAATAAGTCCTTGAGGTTGACGACCTGAACAAAAAAATATCCTGGCATGGTATCAAGGTTGTTCGGTTGTAATCAATCCTTGTGTGTGTGTGTGTTCCCATGTTGGAGATGATGAGGTCACAAGGAACTTGGTGTGCACCTGGGAAGTTATCATATGTTGGTAGAATGCAACTTGTCCATAGAGAGACATAATGCACTTGGTGTTCTCCTAGGTGATTCTCACATAGTGGTAGATGCAGGTAAGATCCTGGGATGTTCCCATGTTGGTAGAACACATGTGGTATGCATATGGGTTATGCTCTATGTGTTGTGTTTTGTTTTGTTTCGTGCAAGACAAAGAGATGATATGGATATGATGAGATGATGGTAGGAGACATAGGTTATTTCCATGGTAGTGTAAAGAAGGTCCTGGGATGTATCTACATGATGGATTGCTCGTTGATGTGATGAAGACCTAGATGAGGATTAGGCCTACACCCAACATGAAAAAGGGTCGGCTCTGTAGGAAATTCCTATGATGGATATATGAGATGGATTAGACAAGATGAGGACAATGGCAGCAGTGATGATGATGACTCAGTTATGATGACCATATGTGTTGATGACTGTGGTGAGAGAATACCTTCCAACTTGTTAAGAGGGATTGTTGTTGTAATTGTAACTTCAGAAGATATTCTGATGTATATTACTAGTGTATATTGTTATACACCCATCGGAGATGTGTTTCCCTCCTTTCGGAATTTCATCATTATGTATTGTCACTGAGGTAAACCCTCTGTTGTAAGTCAAGGAAATAGTCCCCTGGTTAAATAAAGGAAAACACCTTTGTGTGTATTCCTAGGTAGGTCATCCCCAAGAGGTTAGTTACCTGGTCAACCTATTTAGTTGAGTTAGTTACTCAATGAAAGAATATAAATAGGGAGTAACCCTCATTTAACACACACTCATTCACTCTCTCATGTGCGCATTAGGAGAGAGAGGACAATGAGGAGGAAGAGAGAGAGAGATCTGCAGAAGACATATTGTTCTTAGTTATTCCATCTTGTAATATTTCCTTTGTGACTGAACTATTCTAAGGAAGTTTACGAAGTTTTCTCCTTCATGGTTTCCTCGATGAAAATATTTGTACATTGTGTATCTTTGATGTATTTATGTACTTGTTATTATTTCAGATAAAGATACTAAGTGAATTAACTTAGAAAAACTAACAGATGAGGCATTTCCAAGACCCAAGTATTAAATATGGAAATCATTCTTATTCACTCATAGATGTTTTTTTATTTTTAAAGTTTCAATTCATAAAAAAATACATATTTTAATGTATATGTTTTTTTGTCTAACTTGCAAGGTCCCCATGCAGATAGGGTAATTGTTCTACACCTCCCTCGCCATGGGATAATGAGATTGGACATGCGACCCTTAATGAGATCACTATTTAACATAACTAATTACGTAGAGAGATACTTTCCATATCTCATGATAGGCCCATTCGATACTCTATGTATATGATTCTTGAGAGTGTCAAACGGTTGATTTAGTTGTATCAAATGTTAGTTCCAGATATTAACCTCTCGCATTGTGTTGTCTTGAGTAGGAGGAGACAGGTTTGGGGAAAGACAAATGGGAAAGACCACACAAAAAAAATGTAATCTGTTGGATACTCTATTTGAGATTTTTCCTGTTTCCCATGGAAGAAATCACTTAAACTCAAATATTTTAATCTTGAGGTAGCAATTCCTTTGAATATGATATAGTGGAGCCTGGGACATGTTCCCTTGTTGTGATGAGGTTCCATTATAGTTTGATACACATAACTATGCAGATTTTTTGTTCCACATGGATCCCAACTACACCTCTACACCATCATGATTTTATGGTCTAAGTAGGGGACATAATTATGTCCATCCTAGGGCTTGTAGAGACCCTACTACCATACCACCTCCTTGGAGATTGGTACCACTTCCTTAGAGGAGTATAGTTTTACCTCAAGGGTTATATGAGCCATCATAGCATGGATTTGAGGTGCATGATGTGATGGTAGACACCATGTGCAAGGCATTGGGAAATGTTTCAGTTGCCTTAGACGAGGGAATATATAAAGCACCCTTCATTTCTTGAGAGCCCGATTTGTAATGTACTATCACCAAGACACTTGCATTGCTACCACCCAAGTAGTTATTGCAGTATGTTATCAGTGCATGGGATGCATATTTTCTATTGTACAAGAGAACACGATGAATCCTAAAGGTGAGGTATAGATTTGTGCAAAATAGTATGCTTAAATTAAATTTATTAGAGATCAATTGATAATCTTGATACATGTGGAATGAACACATTAAGAAATATTATTTTCCTTTTTGTAGCATGTAGATGTCATCATTATTGGATGAGATTTATAGTAGTGAGAGATCAATTTCATATCCACATGTGACAAATAGAGGAAACCTAACTAGTGTATGATTGATTTCTAAAAGTTTAAATTGATATAAATTATATATGTGCTTACATATTAACAATTGTTTATTTCATCCTTTCTTCACATGTCATCTGTTCAGATGGACAATGCAAGGTGTTGTTGATGGCCTCGATCCTGCATCTGGGGTCAGGAACATGCTCGAGCCCAAGTCTCCACCTATAATATGCCCCCCTTAGTTGATGAGGTACAATTCATGCCTCAGTTAAATCAAATCCAACTTAAATACATTGATTTTTGAGATAGTGATTATACCACATGTATTTACTACATTGAATGTTTCCACACAAAGGTTGGAGTACAAGGAATTGTTGATGTCTCGATTATGTGGAAACATGACTGAGATGCAATAGTTTCACATCCTGAGAGGGCCCCGTTTAGGGGTGATTTTAAGGAACCATACTTATTTGAAAGTGTAAAAATGTTGGCGAAACTTACAAATTCTTAAAATGCCAACTATAAAATGTTTGGTGATATTTTTCAAAAATTATTTTAATTCCAAGGATTTTATATAATTTATTTGGTGATTTTTAGGGTGAAAATTTTTTACCCCATCAAAATTTGGCAATAGGGCTTCAAAAAATGCAAAATGGCGAATCTTTTTTTGGAGAAAAACATGGAAAAATAGCCCATGGGCTAAATTTAGCCCCTAAAATAATCCCTGGCCCCGTTGATGACTCTAGGATGTAATGCATAGGTATGAATCTATACAAATAGGCATATATATTGCCATATTGAGATATTCATTAAATTTTTAATGAAAATGATGTTTTTTATTAGTCATTTGATTTCATGTTTCTAGGGTGCATAAACTCATAATCCATATAGATAGACCTAGATCCCATTCACACAATTTAGATTTGACTTGTCTTAGGTAACTTGATCTATTTGGTCAAAATTTAAAAATATAGTCAACTCATAAATTTTGCACTAAAAGTATCTAACATGATTTTAAATTTAATGATCAATTTGTAATGCTAAATGAAGTTTTTATGGACCAATTTATGTAGGGTTTTTACACTCCATTGGGTGATAAGGAGCATGGTGTAGGAAAAGGTAGTGGTGGCGATGGTGATATGGGTGATGAGGGGATTGGTATAGGCAACAATGGTGGTGGCAGTGTCGGTGGTTAAAGGGGCTAATAACATGATGTTTTGATTTGTAATATATATAAATGGTATGCATATGCATTTATTTTTTATAGTTTATATATGGACTTTATGATAGTTTTTTAGACTTTATGATTGGTATTTTAGAATTTAGAATTTATATGGAATTTTGATATATTTTTTACTTTATGATAATCATGCACAAATATCATTAAGCTTATTCAATCTGCATCACTACAAGGAGAATCGTATTCTAGTAGAGGTTGTAGTGGACCCCCCCAAAAAAGCATGTGTCTTCTCCATTTATAGCAGAGGTCTCTAGTGGAGGTGGTTAGGTGGATTTATTTCATCGGTGCACCTAAACCATTATGGTATACTGGTTCATCTTCGGCTTAGGTGCAATGGTGCCTTTTTTTGGTAATGGATCTCTGGTGCTCCTCATTGTATTAGGAGCACTAGTGCTCTTTGAACCATGTGCATCAGTGTGATTTTAGCCAAAAAAATATTACTGCTCCACTTTTGTAATGGCACACCAGTGCTTCTCTTTGGATAAGGCACATCAGTGTCAGTTCTCCTCATTGGTGAGAGTGCACTGGTTTTGGTCCTCCTCTTTGGTGAAGGCGCACATATGCTCTTTTTAAGGTTTGGATGCGTCGTTTCTCCATAACCCATGTGCACCAATAATATTTTGTAAAAAAAAACATCGATGCTCCACTTTTGAAACGACACACCGGTGATAATCTTAGGTTAAGGCACACCGGTGTTGGTGCTCCTCCTTGGTTAAGGCGCACTAGTGTCAATGCTCCTTTTACAGTCTAGATGCATTGCTTCTCCTTTTAGAGTCTATGTGCACTTGTTCTCCTTTTACAGTCTAAAATCATCGGTGCTTTTGATAAACAAAAGCACTAAACAATAAGCCCTTTTCTTTAACTTATTGAAAAAAGAGATAATTTTTAAACATTTTAAAAAAGAAGGAAAAATGTATTAAAAAGAGGAAAAAAAGAGGGTTTATTTCATTTCTTCATTTCACATGGTTCTACCAGGGAGAAGAGGAAGACAAAGAGTATTGTAGCCAAGCAACCATTTTTTCCATCTTCATTGTTTCAATTCTTCTTGTTATCTATTTTATCTATACCATTTTGCATTTCTCACTATTGTTCCTAGTTTCTTATTTGGTTTAGTTGTTTGTTTTGGTTGGTTTGATGGGCTTCCCTCTATTTTGTAAGTTAATGATGGATTTATTTTAGGGTTTTACATCAAAATATATGGGTTTTCTCTGCTTATTTAAAGAAGAAGGTCTTTTAAACTTTTGAAAGAAGCAGCAAAAAAATATTAAGAAGAGGGGGGAAAAGAGGGTTTGTTTCATGTATTCATTTCACATGGTTCTACAAGAGAAGAAGAATATGAAGAGTATTGCAGCCAAGAAACAGTTTCCCCTCTTCGTTTTTTTATTTCTTCCCATTATCTATTTTATTTTCGTTTCTCACCTTTGTTCCTAATTCCGTATTTGGCTTTGTAGTTCATTTTTGTTGGTTTGAGGAGTTTTCCTCTATTTTGTAGGTTAATTATGGATTAATTTTAGGATTTTTCTTCAAAATATATGGATATAAAAAGAGGGAAAAATTTACAAAAGAAAATAATATTTTTTGTATATCATGGGTGCATATCCATATGGTTTTCACCTCCTTTTATTAGCATGTTAACAAGGTTTATGTATGTGTGAAAAACTATTTTCTAATCACAACATTCTATTTTTTGTTCACGGTGCTTTTATCTTATGTGAGTGCACCGATGCTTCTCTTTGGTGAAGTTGCATTGGTGAATCTTTGGTATAAGCGCACTTGTGATTATCTTTGGTGAAGGGGCACCAGTGCTCATTTTTTATGGTAAGTGCACGAGTGGTCCTATTTTAAGGTGTGGGCACACTAGTTCTCTTGTTTGGTATGAGAGCATTAATTATCCACATTAGGCATATTATCTTTAGTGTATGAGTGGTTTGGAGAGTTCTCATCAAACAATTTTCTTGGAACAATTGAGTGGTTTTGTAATTATAAGAGATCCCCTCTTTAAGTGGTAAATGGAGTAGTTTGACACTGATCACCATGGTTTTGTATGGGTGGGTTCATGACCATTACTATAAATTGTAATGCTTGACATTTTAAAATTAATTATTGTACAATTTCATAATATTATTTTTATTTTTATTGATAATATCTTATTCCACATGCTTTTGATTGTATCTTGTTTTTGTTAGAAATGCCCATAATTCGAGGCCAGTGCATTTCAACCATTGTATAAGAAACCACAACGTAGGGAAGTCTAATCCAACAAAATCACCCAGGGATTGCACCCAACCCCGACCACGCGAACACTTAACATGGCTGGATTTTTTGGTGTCTCCTCTCAACTAAGTCACCCCTAAGGGTATTGAACTCAGGTCACCTTGCAGATGAAACCCGCACCTTAACCGAGTGAGCCATTGGGAATTGACAACTGTAATTTTTTTATTTCAACCAATCAAAATCACAATCTTTGTTTAATATTTGAAAACTATTTCATTTTTTTACTGTACTCAATAGATTCATTAATAAAAATAAACAAGGGTAAGAATTAATACTTGGAATATTCAAAATCAAAGTTATTATATCACTACATTTTAATAATCTTGAATTTATTAAATCATATCCCTTTATTTGCAAATTCACAAGGTTTTTGTACATGACATATTATTTTTTGTCATAAGTGCTCCTCTTTCTTATGGGTGCAATGATGCTCATTGTTGGTTAAGGTGCATAGATTCTCATCTTTGGTATAAGTGCATCGATGCTTCTTTATGGTAGGTGCACAAATGCTCCATGATTATAAATTGTAATGCTTAACATTTCAATATTAATTATTATACATTTTTATAATATGATTTTTATGTTTATTGATAATGTCTTATTTCATATGCTTTTAACTATACAATTATATATCACACAATCAAAATTATGATTGTTGTTTAATATTAGGAAATGATTTCATTTTCAAAATGCAAATAAGAGATTCATTAATAAACAAGGGTAAGAACTAATACTTGGAATATTCAAAATCAAATTTATTATATCACTACATTTGAATAATCATGTATTTATTAAATCACCTCCATTTATTTGCATGTTCACAAGGTTTCTCTACACAACAAATTGTTTTTTGTCATTGATGGTCCACTTTAGTATAGGCACACCAATGCTCATTGTTGGTTAAGGTGCACCAGTGCTCATCGTTGGTATAAGTGCATTTATGCTTCTTTATTGTAGGTGCACTAATACTCCATGAACAATAGTGTGGTTTTGGCCAAGAAAAACATTGGTGATTCCCTTTGGTGAAGGTGCATTGGTGAAAGTGCTCCTCTTTGGTGAAAGCACACTAGTGACAATTCTCCTCTTTGGTGAAGGTACACATGTGTTGATGCTCCTCTTTTGTGAAGGAACATTGGTGCATCTTTGGTATAAGCACACTGGTGCATCTTTTCTATGAGTGCATCGATCATCATTGGTATAAGAGCATTAGTGCATCATTAGTATAAGCGCACTAGTGCATCTTTAGTATAAGCCTCCTCTAAAGCATTCAGCTGCCAATATTTTTTAGTTATAATAATTTTATATAAAAACCTCCACTAAAACATTTGGTACCATTTCTAGAGGTTTCAATAGAGTTTTTTGAAAATTTTGACCAACCTTGTAACACTTAAAACCTCTACTACAGGGACTTTTCCTTGTAGTGAATTTTATATGACAATTTATGTATACAATTTCACACTTATTTAGCATGAATTAACATCTTAAGTGCAATTAAAATAATAATTATGCATTAGAAAACCACCTCATAGAACAAAAATTGAATCCCAATGTTAATAATTTAAGGGTATAGTGCTCATGGAAAATTTGTATTGTTAAGTCATTAGGTCCAAATAAGATAAATGATCATGCAATATTAAAATTGAATTGATAGCATGGCTTGATGATTGTTGCAATGAATGTCCATGTGGATAAGGATGTGGATGTTTATAGGGTTCTTTGGAAGTATATTTGTTGTTAGTTTGTAGAGTCTATTAGAGACCCATGCTTAGTTTTATTTTCCAGTCTTGTCATAGTTTAATTATGTTGTTTTTTTGTAAGTAAGAAAAACTATATTAGTAATATGGAAAGGTTTTACATATAATTTCAATGAGAGTTATCTCTATGGCATTTTGAAACAACAAATAACTAGTCTTGATGCTAAAACAAACATACCCATAGAGACACTCCCCCGATGGAGAAAACATGGGGAATAGAACCAACATAAGTCTAAACCAAAACCCATTCATCATTATTGGCCCTAGGAAAAGATAGGCATAATTCAGTTAGAATTCTGTTCAGAAATATGAAGAGTATGGTTGCATGACAAAGGAAGATGTGATGGAGGAAGAGATACAACAGAAGAAGTAGCAGTAGAAGGGAACCTATGACAGAAGCAACTACGAGGGAAGAAGTTTGCAACATAAGGGAATATGCAACGAGATCGATCATGATAGAAGGACCCATGATAGAAGGCTTGTCGTGGTTGAAAAGGACATCTAGGGATATCATGGGTAAGAAGTTAGTTATGATAGTGCATGCTTTAGGCAAAAAACCATCTTTGTATTTGTTAGGATTATTAATCCTCCCCGGATTATCTGTCTATTAGATTATTTAGCCTAACTTAGGAACCTTAATTAATTAATTGGGTCCAATAGTACCATTGGGTCCACTTGGCCTAATGGGGCCACTTACTACATGTGCATGCATAAGTTTGGGCGCCTCCTAGACCAATCCCTACATTTTAGGAGCCACTAGGAGTCTCAACACCAACCTCCATCAGTTAGTTGGAGTTGGAACTAGTTAATCTTAGTTAGCTTCCAGTTACTTTTAGTTAGATCACAATCAGTTATCTAGCACTATTTATGCATGGCTGCATGTGGAGTAGGTGTCTTTTCCCACCTACCACTTCAGTTGCGCTGAGTTAACTAGTCATTACTGATTCTATTAGTTGGTTAGACATATCGAGTTAGCTATTTGGCCTCCGATATTTATTGAAACACCATGAGTTATCTAGTCAGTTAGATATAGTCACATCTCGTGGGGAGATTCGAATCTATCCCCACTCAAATAATTGCATAGCACGGAAATTCCATCCACCCTACTAGTTCCTTAGGTTGGGTGGAAACATTGGAAAGTTAATAAGGAAGCTAATAAATGGTGTTTAAACATTAGAAGGAATAAATATTTATTTAATGGAATTAATTAAATAAATTCAAGTGAAAAATTAAATGGCTATGGAGAAGGGAGACACATGGAGACTATGGGGCCCACTCAAGCTAGAATTCCTATGTTAAATGGAATCCTCCTCTTGCAATTTCGAATATATGGGAAACCTAATGTTTTTGGATGAATTATAAGGTTAATATAATTTTCCATATAATTCATAGGTAGAATTTGGGATGAAGTGTAACTTACATGGGTAGAGGAAGAGCCAAATGGGAGTTTCATGGACACTTGGCTAGATTCCCCTTACATTTATGACATCTATGACACCAATTATGGTGATTCTATGACAATTATGACACAAGTCAGGTCTAAAGGCTGACATATGACATCTATGAAATGGAAGGATTGAATAGAGAATCTTAGAGGGAACTCATGGGAGTTGGAGAAGGCCAAGAGGCTCCTACTCGAATTTGGGAGAAGAGGGAAGGTGAAGAGAGAGGCCACGTGGCATAGCATGAGCAACCACACCAATTCGACTTGGATTTGGTTTATGGATGGATTTGGAACCTTATAAGACCATTTATGTTTATAAAATTAAGGTATCAGCCATGAGAAGGTCCTTTTGATCATTTGTGAAATTTCTTGTTGTGAAGAGAGAGAGCTAGTGGATGACTAGTTCATGCCTTAGCCAATTTCGAGGGTGAAATATTCCCATCCTAGTTGGTGTTGGGAGAGGCCAATAAGGTATTTCAAGGAGATTAAATGGAGTCTTAGTTACAGGTGCAAGCTAGAGTATATTTTGGGCACATCAAATTTCAGCTTGTTGTTCCTTTCATCTCAAGTTTTCTCACCATATTTCAGCTCCATGGAGTGAGGCGCACTTGGTGAGCTATTAATTTATTTTAGGGAGATTATATTTCTCTAGTATTTTGTATTCTGATGTGAATTATATTTTATTTAATTTCAGAAATATCTCATGTCTAAAGGCCAAGAAATCTCATGTATTATTGCTCAATAATGAAGAAACAATGCCATTTCCCCACTACCTTGTTGTAAACTCTTGTAATCTTGATGAATTCGAATGGATGTGTAAAATATTGATGATTTATGAATGAAAGCACTGTAATTAAATAATATTATGGGTTTCATGTTTATTAACTAAGAATTTGTGGCCATTCGGTCGAGTTGCATAACCATTGGAGCAAACTACACCTCATTTCTCCAAGGGTCCAAAACTAGTTTTTTACATCTGATTGAAAGAAGTGATAACAGCCATGGGAGGTCTATTGGTTATGCATATGAGTCTCTAATAATGTATTATACACCTCCCATGCTTCAATTTAATAATTTTAGTGGGTTTCTTCACATTTGCGAAGCCATTTCTACCACTTACCTTGGGGGATTTGAGCCCAAAATTGCCAATAAAATACTCTATCTTCTTCAAAATTTAGTACAGACTTGCAGAAGTATTTGGAGGGAAATAATACATACATGAAAATAATAATTAAGTTATTATATAATTCATACACCTTATCTTAATATTTGGAAGCAATTGGGCTTATTTGGAGACCAAGACACTAAAACTAGTCAAGAGCCAAAATTGTGAAAAAATTGGAAAATTGGGCATTTGGTAAAAATTAAAAAAAAGGGTCATTACAAGTGGTATCAGATAATGGTATTGGAACCTAATGGTATTAAAAAGGATTCAAACAAATAAACCACCACCCTTAAATCCTGAATTTGAAGGCGTTTTTGTTGGAGGAGAAAAAGTAGTAGAAGAAGAGGTACATTTTGCTGAAACTATGACTAGCGAGGGGAAGGGACCCACTGATCATGAAAAGATTGAATATATTAAACTCATACAAAATATATTTGATTAAATAACCAAGAACATGAACCAACATCTTATGAAAGGATTCGAATTGTTGGTTAGCCAATTTGGAAGCAAATTAGGAGTAATGGAGGATAGCAGTAGTTCACACTCGGAAGAAAAGAAGACCATGGGTGAGCATATTTTCTCAAGACCAGGACCCCATAATAGACCCCATGAATTTCAAAGAACACCAAGGCCTACTAACCCTAAATTTCTTCTTTCCAAAGAAGAGACAAACATTCAATTTGAAATTGATATAATAACAAAAGAATGGGCTAAATTGGATGAAGAGTGTAGGAGGAGTATAACATTTGAGCAGTACTTCACCATGGAAAACAAACTCAAAAAGAAGGAGGAAAGTAAGTATCTTCAAAAAAACAAAGAATTGAATTGTGCCATATTTAAAGTGCCTCTTCTCACTTTTGATGGTTCACCTCAAAGTTCTGCTAACACTTGGGTGCAAAAATTGGATGTGTATTTTCAGTTGAATCCAATGGTGGAAGAAGATGCTTTTAAAATGGATATTTTGCACTTGGATGGAGATGCCAATGAATGGTGATTCCATGGAATAAAAACCTTGGGTCATGATCAGGTCAAAACATATGGGGAATTTGTTGACAGGGTATTAGAAAGGTTTTAGCAAAAAGATCCAGAATTGTCTTTCAAAGAACCAACACAATTGAAGCAGGTAGGAACTCCTATTGAGTATATGTTTGAATTCCAAAGATTATCAGTTAAGGTGGATGATGTATCTATGGGGAGGTTAGTATTGTTTTTCATTGAATTTTTGGAAGATCCCTTAAAAGGTTTGGTCAAATCCCACAAGCCTACTAACTTAAATGATGCAATGAACTTGACTAGAGATATTCAAAATGTACTTCCGAGAACAAGGTTTCCTGCCAAGACTAACTTCAAATTTGAAAGGAAGCCTTGGAAAAAGGATGCACCTGATAAGAATTTTTGGCAAAAATATACATTTGAAAAGAATAAGAAATAAGGACCAAACAGGGATGAACTTTGAAGGAAAAAGTTGTGCTTCACATGCTTCCAACCATGGGCATCGTGGCATAAAAGTGCTAAAGGAAAAGCTCAATACATAGAAGTATTTTTTGATAATGACGAGTATGAATGGGGTATGGATGAAGAAGCGTATACTTCAGATCAATAGGAGGCATATGAGAAAGCAGCTGAAGAAGAAAAACAAGAATAAAATCAGCCTTCATCGGACAAAGCAAGAATGACAGTACTTTCAGCAGTGCCTCGCTATCACACTATTCGATGCAAGGGGGTGGTATTGGGGAAAAGAGATTCAGTTTTGGTATATGGAGGATCTACACATAATTTCATTGATGCAGAGATGGTGGAAAAAATAAAGATACCAAGTGAACCATTCGATGGCTTCACAGTTGTCATTCCAGGTCACAACACAATGCAATGCAACACACGGGTTCGAAAGCTGCAAGTCACCATAGGTAACTATACCT
The DNA here is from genome assembly GCA_001517045.1 of Pseudotsuga menziesii. Classification (NCBI taxonomy): domain Eukaryota; kingdom Viridiplantae; phylum Streptophyta; class Pinopsida; order Pinales; family Pinaceae; genus Pseudotsuga; species Pseudotsuga menziesii. The sequence continues at coordinate 109,396 of LPNX010568315.1, forward strand.
TTGTTGATAGTTTTTATGTGGTTGATGTTGATGATACTAATGTAGTATTGGGAGTGCAATGGATGTATTATATAGGAGAGAATTCAGTAAATTATCAAATTTTTGAAATGAAATTCCAAGATTCAATCGGTATACTAAGGGTTGTGAGAGGGCAGCACACTTACCCAAACCAAGTAGTAAATTGCGATAGTATGAGATCTATATTGAGGCATGGTGATATATAATGGGATGCTAAATGTTATATCACCTCTCCCAAGCCAAAAATCAGAATTTTTAAACACCCAAAGGAGATAGAGACACTTTTGCACAAATATGAAAAAGTTTTCAGAGATCTTCCACATGGTAGACCACCTGATAGGGGGGTTGAGCATAACATTGTTTTGTAGGAGGATACTTCACCCATTCAGATACCACCTTATATACATCCCAAGAATTTTAGAGATGATATTGATAATACCATTCAAGAACTCTTAGATTTGGGACTCATTAGACCAAGCTCTAGACCCTATGCTTCTTCTGTAGTGTTGGTAAAGAAAAAAGATGGAACCTTGAGGATGTGTATAGAATTTAGAGCTTTGAAAAAGAAGACCATAAAGAATAGATATCCTATTCCTAGGATTGATGAGCTCATGGGTGAGCTATTTGGAGCTAAGTACTTTCCCAAAATCGACCTTAGATATGGTTATCACCAAATTTGGATGAAGGAGGAAGATGTGCAAAAGACTACTTTTCGATGCCATTATGGTCACTTTGAGTTTCTTGTTATGCCATTTGGGTTGACTAGTGCTCCAGATACATTTCAAGCATGTATGGATAGAATAATTTTCAAGAATATTAGAAGGTTTGTTTTACTCTTGTTTGATGGTATTCTCATTTACAATAAAAATTGGGAAGAAAACTCGCAACACCTAGAAATTGTGTTGAAAACTTTTCAAGAATAGTCTTTGTATGCTAAAATGTATAATTGTGAATTTGGGTTGAAAGAACTATTATATATTGGGAACATTATTGGGAAATATGGAGTGGAATTTCACATGGAAAATATCAGGGCTATCTTAGAATGGCCATCACAAAAAAAATCACAGAATTAAGAGGCTTCATTGGACTATGTACCTACTACATGAAATTTGTGAAAGGGTTCTCCAAGTTGACTTCTCCACTCACTGATTTGACCAAGAAGGATGCTTTCAAGTGGAATAAATAGGTTGAAAAGGCATTCCAAAAAATGAAAGAGGTAATGAGTAGTTGTCCCATACTTGCATTGCTTGATTTTTCTAAGCCTTTTGTTGTTGAATGTGATGCCTCAGGTGGAGGAATAGGGGTTGTCATAAAGCAAGGCCAACACCCTATAAACTTTGAGAGCAGAAATTTGAAGCCTCATGAAAATATTTACTCCATATATGACAAAGAGATGTTGGCCATCATGCATGCCTTGTCCAAATTCCAACAATACTTGGTGGGTAACAAGTTTGTGGTGTAAACTGACCACAATAGTCTAAGACATTTCCTTACCCAAAAGGATCTAAATGGAAGGAAACAAAAGTGGGTAAGAAATATCCAAGATTATGATTTTGATATTGAATATGTGAAAGGAAAGAATAACATTGTAGCAGATGCATTATCTCGAAGAACTTCTTTTTCTCTCATGGACATTGCCAAAAATTGGAAAGACGTGCTACTAGTTGAATATGCCAAAGATAAGTTTTCTTGTAATGTATTATATGGAATCATGGGAGATGATAATTGCATAATTTTGGATGGGCCGATATAATATAAGGTAATAATTTATTTGGTTCGAGATTCAGAGATTAAGTACAAAATTTTGTAGGAAGCACATGATTCCCCACTAGCAGGCCATCCAGGGATCTTCAAAACCTATAGGCAACTAAGGAAAATGTTCTATTGGAAGGGGCTGAAGGAAGATGTTCAGAATTATGTGAATTAATTTAAGGTATGTCAGAAAAAAAATTCAGAAATCACACACCCAGCTGGTTTATTACCGTCCATTTTCCATTCTGGAGAAAAAATGGGATAGTATATCGATGGATTTCATCACCAGTTTGCCCAAATATTTGGGCAAGGATTGCATATATGTGGTAGTGGATATATTGACTAAGTTTTCTCATTTATTTGCTGTTATATCCTCTTTTAGTGTTGCACAAGTGGCTGACATTTTTTTTAACGAAATCTTCAGATTGCATGGCCTCCCCAAAAGCATTGTAAGTGATCGAGATGGTAGATTCATGAGTGCTTTTTGGAAAGAAATTTTCAAATTGGTGGGCACTCAGTTGACTCCAAATAAAATCTACCATCCCCAAACTGATGGACAAATAGAGAGGGTGAATAAATGGTTGGAAGGGTACCTCCGGAACTATATGGGAGAACAACAAAAAGCTTGGACAAAATGGCTACACTTGGGTGAGTTTTGCTACAACACCACTTTTCACATGTCAATAGGGATGTCTCCTTTCAGAGCATTATATGGTTATGATGCACTTACATTTTCTGATATTATATTTGGTTATAGTAGAGCTCCAAAATCTAAATATTGGGTGGAAGAAAGCCAAGAAATTTTAAATCTTTTAAAAGACAATTTGCAGGTTGCCCAAAATTAGAAAGAACAATATGCAAACAAACATAGAGAGGAAAGGACCTTTCATGTTGATTATTTAGTGTATTTGAGGTTGCAGCCATACAAACAAACATCTCTCAAAATGAATGGAGCAGAAAATCTAAATCCAAGATACTATGGGGCCTACAAGGTAATCCGAAAGATTGGAGAAGTAGCATATGAGTTGGAACTTCCAGAAGGGAGTAAAATTCATAATGTATTTCATGTTTCTTGTCTCAAGAAATATATTGGTTAGCAAATTGTAATTTCAGATACACTCCCTCCTTTGGATGATGAAGGACATCTCACACTTATTCCGTAAAAGGTTTTGAAGAAAAGGGAGCGAAAATTGAGGAGCAGAACAATCAAAGAATAGATGGTGTAGTGGAAGGATCTACCAAGTGAATATGCCACATGGTAAGAGGAGAATATTTTGCAGCATCCAAATCTGAAATTTCTTGATGACAAACAATATTGGGTGGGAAGGAATGTAATGTCCCCATTCAAATAATTGCATAGCATTAGAAATGGTGTTTAAACATTAGAATGAATAAATATTTATTTAATGGATTTAATTAAATAAATGCAAGTGAAAAATGAAATGGCTATGGAGAAGGGAGACACATGGAGACTATGGGGCCCACTCAAGCTAGAATTCCTATGTTAAATGGCATCCTCCTCTTGCAATTTCGAATCTATGGGAAGCCTAATGTTTTTGGATGGATTAGAAGGTTAATATACTTCTCCATATACTTCATAGGTCTAATTTTGGATGAAGTGTAACTTACATGGGGAGAGGAAGATCCAAATGGGAGTTTCATGGACACTTGGCTAGATTCCCCTTACATTTATGACATCTATGACACCAATGATGGAGATTCTATGACAGTTATGACACAAGTCAGGTCTGAAGGTTTACATATGAAATATATGACATGTCAGGTATGAATAGAGAATCTTAGAGGGTGCTCATGGGAGTTGAAGAAGGCCAAGAGGCTCCTACTCGAATTTGGGAGAAGAGGGAAGGTGAAGAGAGAGGCCACATGGCATAGCATGAGAAGCCACACCAATTTGACTTGGCTTTGGTTTATGGATGGATTTGGAACCTTAGAAGACCATTTATTTTTATAAAATTCAGGTATCAACCATGAGAAAGTCCTTTTGATCATTTGTGAAATTTCTTGTTGTGAAGAGAGAGAGCTAGTGGATGACTAGTTCATGCCTCAGCCAAATTTGAGGGTGAAAGATTCCCATCCTAGTTGGTGTTGGGAGAGGCCACTCAGGTATTTCAAGGAGATTTAATGGAGTATTAGTTATAGGTTCAAGCTATAGCATCTCGTGGACACATCAAAGTTCAGCTTGTTCTTCCTTTCATCTCAAGTTTTCTCACCATATTTCATCTCCATGGAGTGAGGCACACTTGGTGAGCTATTCATCTATTCGAGGGAGCTTCTATTGCTCCACTATTCTGTATTCTAATGTAAATTATTTGTTATTTAATTTCAGAAATATCTGAGGTTGAAAGGGCAATAAATCTCATGTATTATTGCTCAACAATGAAGAAACAGTGACATTTCCCCACTACCTTGTTGTAAACTCTTGTAATCTTGATGAATTCAAATGGATGTGTAAACTATTGATGATTTATGAATGAATGGACTGTAATTAAAGAATATTATGGGTTTCATGTTCAGTAATTGAGAATTTGTGGCCATTGGGTCGAATTGCATCACCATTGGACCAAACTACACCTCATTTCCCCAAGGGTCCAAAACTAGTTTTTTATATCTGATTGAAATAATTGATAAAATCCATGGTGTTATAGCTCAAAATGACATATCTCTTCCTATGACCACTTTTCCATGATTCTGTCGCATGTCGACACTTCCATGACGACACTTCATGAAAGTCACTGAAAAAACACCTAACGTGGAGGATCCATATCTTGAGTTTTGTAACTCCATTTGACCTCATCTCTACACCATTAGAAATATATTTCAGCTGGATAAAACTTTCTACAAGACACCAAAGTCTAAAAATTCCTAGAAGTACCCTAAAAATGATATTTTTTGATATATACGTGAGTTTCCTTAAGGAAACCCACGTATGTATGCAACTTGCTATATATAATACTTTCGTAAGCCTTAAATATGCTACTATCTACATTGAAACCCACGTATACCTCCTCGTGTACGCGACTGTTGTCTCTACGACCCGCGTATGCCTCGTGAAAATGTAAAAAAATATGTATTTTGAAATTCGGGTAGTTTGGGTAGTTATGCAACTGACTCCTTCAGTTGTAACTACTTTGTCTTCGACCCTAACTATTCATAAAGCATATAAATAGAGGTAGGGAGGTCCATGAGAGGGTGCTTGAATCTTTGCATCATTATGCTAGAGGAATTGGGACTTAAACTTTTGCATCATTATGCTGGAGGAATTGGGACTCTCTATGCCCACACCTTTTCCCTAGAAGCATTATCCTTGTGTTGCAGAGCTTGGAGGCTGAGTTCCTTAGAGAAGAGAAGCAACAGAACCAGATCAAGGTTTCGTGAGGTGCCGAACTTGAAGAGAAGGTATACTTGTACTTGTTTTCAAGATTAATAAAGATGTGATGTCCTTCTTCTTCCCAAATAATTGTTCAATGTGTGATTGAATCTCTATTTATGATCATATTATGATGTTAATCATACTATTATTTCTTGTTTATTTGATTATCATTACTTTGTATGTGGTCATATTGGTTTGAGGAAGGTATAATTTGTTTTGTAGGTCTCCTGGAGCAAGAGGAGCAAGAAGAGGATTGAAGGGTTGCTTGGATCAACCTTCATTTGGATAAGGTATGAACCATTCTAATCTCTAGAAATTTCTTATATATGCTTGTTGAAAATTTTACATCCACCTTTCAACCCCAGTACGTTGATGGCCTCTTAAACCCTGGCCATAGGAAACTTTCCTTTACAATAGAATTGGCGACTCCGTTGGGGATAGCCTTGTCTGTTTGGGGTTTCTTAGTATTTATTTCAGTCTTTTGTAAGGTTTTAGGTCCTTCTTACAAGTTAGCAACACCTTTTGAGTTTGTTGGAACACCTTTCCTTCCTTCCTAGGTCAGTTTTTGACCCTTTTTGTGCTTTTTGTCATCCATACGTGACTTTCAGGCTAAAAAATCACGTGTCTGTGTTGTATACGCGACTTGCACTACCTGCAACCCACGTGTCATACACGACCTACCTTAAGGCAACCCATGTATGCATCTGAATTTGTGTTCTTTCATCATTTTTTAGGGTTTTTGGGTGATTTGAGGGCTGTTTGTAGGGTCTTCAAGGGTCCTCTACATGTGCATGACTCCTGAGAGGTTTTTTTATCTTTGTTAGGCACTCTTTGTCTATCTTGTAATTCTCTTTCAAGTCTTTTAAATTGTTTTTGTTGCTTTCCCCTCCACCTCGTTCTTTGGCTTGACCTTGTTGGACAAGGTACTGAGCAACCTCTGTTTGTAGGTTTAGATTGATACTTGGGACTTCTTGACCTTTGTTTATGTCAATCTTATTTCTCAGTCTATTCATTCCAAATTTGTTGGCTTGTTTACCTTTGGGAGACTTCCTTTCAATAGAGGTTGATATCTAACCTTAGGGAAACCTAGGGTTTGTTTATGGGGTGTAGAGTAGTTGTCTATTTGCTTTGCTTACAGTACTTGCTTGCAGTTGATAGGCTGTTTTTTCTTTTGCATTTATAAAAGAAAAAGAAAAAAAACACATGTTTGCTTTATATGCATGTAGATTATTTTTTTAGTCTAGATTGCATGGCATATCATTGTTTTTGAAAAAATAAATAAAAAGAATGTGTTCTTTTGTGGCTTTCAAGTTTTCTATTTGAAAAAAGAAAGATAATAGTTTTTACTTTTTGCATTTCGTTTCTCTTTGCTTAGTCATTTTGTTTCAACTTTGAGTCAAAACACCACATAAGTTTCATTCCATTTACCCTCTAACTAATAACAACCTTTTAAAATAAACGATATAATTTAAAAATTATTAGTAAGTTTTATTTTATAGGGTCATACACCAACTAGCTCAGGCTAGACTTGTGGATTAGGGAATTTTAACTCTCCACAAGTATAAAATTTCAGAAGTAGTTGGCTAATCACTAAGTAAACCCTTTTCTATGTTGATTGTATCTTGGAAGCTCCTCTCAAACAGGAGTTAAGCACGAGGCCACGTGGAGACTTGGACTAAGGAGGTAACCCTCCGATTCCTTGTCAAAGTGTAGACTAGGGTTTTTGCGCATCTGGGGATTCTGTTTTAGACAAGCTTTCAGGCTTTGCTACCCTTCCCATGTGTATGAACCGGGCTTGTGACTGTCCCCCTAGACTGTCAATATAGTTAAGGTATCCTTTAGTCTCTTTGACATCTAGGGTTCACACACAGGTACAACAGAAGGTTATTTCTGGTTGACCTTGGACGGGCTTGGAAGGTAACCTCGGTAGAAGGTGTGGGAGGGTGGTGGGTGATTCCTCCACTTGTGCCTAAGAAAATATATAGGGACGCCAAGTAACTGTCTATCAATTTTCTTCTAGAAAGCATATCTTGTACCTGTTTGTCTGTTTGGCTTTAGGAAATTTTTAGTGAGTGCTATGTAGTTTGTATGTACTTAGTTTTCCTTCAGCTGTATGCTTTGTACTTTTGGTTTTTTGTCGAACTCAAACTTTATCTCCTTGTTTGAAACTATGGCTAACACCCCTTTGAACACCAACCAAGAGATCCTCATGCCGGGAACTCCTTGTACTATTCCTCTCATAGGGGATGTTGGTGTTCCTTTGATGGCCACCTTGAATCTACCTGGATTCACCCTAGGGTTACCGGTGTGATTTTTTTCCACTCCAACTATCCTGAATGCTCCTGATGCTTCTCAATTAATCTCCTTATATCAAGGGCATCAAAACACTGCTTCCCCTTCACCTATAGTTGATACTCCTCCTCCTTCTACCTCATGCGGTGAAAGTAATGATACTAGTAATCGACAGTCTAAAAGGAGTAAAAGAAGGAGGAATAGGAAGAAGGAAAATAAGAAAGGGGGTACCCATTCAACCTCTACAAGTCAAGTTGAACCTCACCACCTAGCCTCTGTAGTTAATGCTGGGGGCACCTATCCAACCTCTGTAGGTCATGTTGGATCTAAGCACTCAACCTCTACAGGTCAAGTTGATCTTCACCATCTAGCCTCGGTTGATAATGCTAGTGGGATCCTTCCAACCTTTCTAGGTCATGTCGGATCTAGTCACTCAGCCTCTGTAGTTCATGCTAAGGGCACCCGTTCAACCTCTGATGTTCAAGTTGAACCTCCCTATCCAACCTCTACAAGTCATGTTGGATCCATCCACCCAGCCTCTAAAGTTCATGCTGGGGGTACACACTCAACTACTACAAAGCATGTTGATCCTAATCATTCAACCTCTGTTGTTCATGTTGGTGGTGCCCATCCAACCTCTGCAAGTCATGTTGGACCCAGTCTCTTAGCCTTTGCAAGTCATGCTGGGGGAAGTCTCTTAACCTCTGTGGTTCATGTCGAAGACAATCAGTCAACCACTACAAGTCATGTTGACACTGTTGAAAACACTACCCATTCAAAACATAAGCCCAAGTTTCCTTGTAAGCTTTGTGAGGGAGACCACCTTACTTATAAATGCCCTTCTATCGCAGAGGTGCCAAGAGTTTGGTTTCATGGTCATCCCATTTTTGAACATCCTGAATTTTTTCAACAACCAGCCTCTCTTAGTCAGGTTGGACCCAGTCACCCAGCCTTTGGTGGTCATGCTAGGGGAAAAGTTTCAACCTCTGTAGGTCATGCTAAGAGCAAATTGCTAGCAACTGCTAGTCATGTTGACACCATTGAGAAAAATGGTTGTTCGAAGTGAAAAATTAAGTTCCCTTGTAAGTTATGCGAAGGAGATCATCTTACTCACCAGTGGCCTGCTATCGCATAGGTATGAAGAGTGTGGTCCGAGACTCAAGAATTTCCTTCTCCTGAACAACCTATAGTTTCTCAACAACCTACTCAGCCTTTGGTTGATCAAGTGGTCGAACCAATATTAGCTCTAGTCGATCCCATTTTTCTTTTGGAGAGTGATCCTGATGTGATTGAACCAATGTCACCTTTGGTCAATCCCACTCTCCCTTTGGAGAGTGAATTTCATGAAGTGGTTGAATCGATTCCATTATTGATCAATCCCACTCTTATTTTGGAGAGTGAAGTGTCTTCTAGTCACATTTTCTTCACTACCAGTTTAGAACTTACTGAATAAGGGGGAACTCAACTCGCTTCGGATGAACCCCCACCAAGCTCTCAGATTGCTTCCTTTAATTGGGATAGCCTAGTTGAGTTGCACCTTCCTTCTAATGCACCTTTCCAGATAAAGGTAAAAGTTGAACAATACACAATTGCTCGTTGTATTGTTGATGAAGGAGCATTAGTTAGTATCTTGTATGCTCGTGCTTTGTGAGGCATGGGATCTCCCAGCCTTGTGCCAAAATCTAGTCAGTTACTAGCATTTGAGAGAAGAACTAGTATAGCCTTGGGAATTCTTGCTCAAACACCTGTTACTTTGGGTGGGAAGACCGTCTTAGTTGACTTCATGATAATAGAAGACCCCTTGGACTTCAATATGCTCCTCGGACGTGATTATTTCTATGCCATGCAAGCAATGGTGTCAACATTTTTTCATGTGATGTACTTTAATCATGGTGAAGAAATTGCAACTATTGATCAGTTGTATTTTCTTAATCTATCTACTGACCCAACTAGAGACCAGGTATTTCCTTTATTGATTCATAGTGTTTCTTTAGACACTACCCCGCCACAAGTGAGCTATGTGGCCTCATGTCCTTTGCCTTCAATTGGTACTGAGAAGCAACCTCTATTTTCATGCTTACCTTCCTGGGACTTGGTCCCAGCAGTTGACCAGGTGATTCATCCTATACAGACTATGGAGCCCACTCTCCACTTTGTCAATCCATTTGAAAGTTTAGACATGTGTCCTATCTCGAATGATCTCCTTTCTTCGGATGAAGCGTTCCTAGAGTCTTTGATACAATATGATCTTCTATTGGATGTTGGTTCAGTTGTGACTAAGTCTAACCTTGATTTTCCTAGTAAGCCTAACCTTTCTTCTTATGTTGGTCTTGTTGAGTCTTTTGACTCTTCCTTTGAACAGCAAGTCAGTGATCTTGATGAGTTTGATTTTTCTTATGAATTTTTCAACTCCCGTGATAATGAGTTTGTTGCTGCAGACTCTATATCCCTTATTGATTTTTTCTCTCCTTCTGGGGTTGATCTTACTGATTATAAACCCTCGAGCCTTGGTTCTATAGAATCTTCTTCAGTTGATTATGCCTTGACTTTCCCTTCTGTAGAAGATAGCAAATTCAGATGTGTTTCTGCCAAAGTGACGTACATCGGATATTTTCTTCTGAATATGATTATGATGTTGTTGTTTCTTAGAGACAGGATTTTTAGTTGGATTCAAAACTATTTATTTGTAGAAATTCAGGCCTGCAGTAGATTAATTTCACTCACAGCAATTAACAATTGATCATGCAAATTATCAACAATGGAGACTGAATATGGAGCTG
>LPNX010568315.1:123003-141201 GCA_001517045.1 Pseudotsuga menziesii
TTGGCCTTGTCTTGTTGTTCAAGCTGTAACTTCATTTGCATGTTCCCTGCTCACGCTTATGAGCCTGATGTCGGCTTTCACACTTTTAGCTCGTTGTATAATCCCTCATCTTTGTTCTCATCATCGCTAAGCCTTGTATCATTTTTCCTTTGCAACTTGACACCCTTTGCCTTGAGGAGACATTCCTTGAGTGTCTTTATCCTTCCCATGTTCCTTGCATTATGCATAGGTTTGTTCCTCGTGCTTGGAAATAGTTTCGCTTTCCTATGACACTTGTCTCCTCGCATTTAGAGCATTCTTTTTGCTCTCCTTCGAGATCATTAAAAATAGTAAGGAGGCCACAAGTTGACTTTTATGGACTTGTTAAAACATCACAGGAAAGATATTGAGTTTCTTTAGGCCCAGGTCTGACTCCTTAAAATAGACTTAATTGCCAAGTAAACTTGTCCATTCATGCTCGTTAAGAATATGTGAATGGGCATCCACATTGGTGGTAGGTTATCACTTTCTCAGACCATGTGGAATAATACAAGAAAGCCTAAACACTCTCTTTCTTTGAAATTGAGAAGAGTATTCTCAGGCATAGGTTTATCGCTTTTCTGGACCTAAGGGACTAAATTTACGGAAAAGGAGCACCCGGTATGAACTTAGTTTTCTCTTTTTGTGCTCTAGACCTAAACATGAAAAAGATTCCGAGTGTACTTTATGTCTTTGTCATGCTTATTAAACCCTAAATAACAAAGCATCGAGTTTATTGTTGTAAGCCCCATTTCTCGTAATCAAGTGGATCTTTCCGAGTGATCTTGCCTTCCTTCACACTCGTAAAACTCAGGCTATATGCTACTTTTGAAGGAGCGTTGGGTAGGTGGTAATTTAACCTTTTTTGGACCTTCCTGACTAAATACAAAAAAGGTGCGCCTTACTTCTTCGAAAGCTAAGAGAGTTCTTCTATGGTTTGTTTTATACTTTTCCGGCCTCAGGAGACTAAATTGGATGAAAAAGTCCCCCCCTAGAGTCTTCTTTGGAGTTTTCAGACTCTCTAAACTATGAAAACACCGTCAAGCATGTACTAGTTCGGGCTCGTAAAATCCACAAATAAGTGCTTTATCAAGCATTCTTCTGTCTCTTCTTCGAGCTTGCCAAAATGAAGAAGGTCCCGAGTTTGATTTCTTGGACTCGTTAAACCTTTACAAGAAAGAGGGGAAGGGAATTTCATTCACATTTTTTTTACATCATGGAAGCAAGTCTTGTTTCTTTTAACAAAGCACCAGTTTTGAGTCTATCAATAGTTGGGTCCTAGTATTTTCGCCTTATCCCGATTCAAAGTTTCTTACTCCTTCGGTTGGTTTCTTTTCCAATTATATGGGGAATCTGTTAATGTCTCCTACATTGTAGATTTGTGTCGTTCGTCCTTTTGTGTCAAAAGCTTCCTAAGTCACTTTTTTGTTGTGCTCACTGTTCAAGGATTAAACCTTTGTTAGCCATTCTGCAGTTTCCTTGACCTTTTGTGTCGGCCATTCCCTGGTATCAGTTCATTACATCATGTCTTCAGTGTTTCTTGTCGTGAAATTCAGTACCAATTCTAGATCCAATTAGTCTTTGACTTACCTCGTGTTAGATGATGAAGGATGCCTTAATTCCTTCCTTCCAACGGATCTCTTCCTATCGACTGCAACACATCTTTATCTAGGAATGAGATTTAGAGTTTTATGACAGTACCTTGGGGATTGTAGTCATCAGTGGAAACTTTCCTCGCTATTGGGTAGTGGGAATACCTTAATGTCTCCTACTCGATGGATTCTTCAAGTGTTCGACTTCAAGTCCTTGTATTCACATTTGTTAGAATGTACTAGGTGCCTTGGGGACCATTTTCATTAATGGTGGTTTCTCTCATGTTTGTTAATGGTTCTCATTATTGACCGATAATCAAACGGTTTCCTCCATGTTCGACTTCAACTCCTTTATTCACATGGTTAGGATTCATACCTTTTGGGAGGTTTGTATTGAAGACCTTGGGCTGATAGTAGCGTCATCATTTTTTCTATTTCCCAAGCTACGCAAGACCTTGTTACATTTTATATGACATTTTGCTAAGACATAGATCCACCTTGTATTCTTGTGGCTATGATCGATTGTTGAGCATGGATCCACCTTGTTCATTTGTGGCCATGACTCCTTTAGATTTTATATGGCGCCTTTTTGCATATTGAGCAACCATGATAGTTTCATCAGTTATACATATGTTGGATCTGCATGTATCTTTATGGCGATGATTTGTATATAGACTTGTAGCTCCCAGATATCAGTTTTGTCTGACATTTATATCTCTTTTAGGTCCCTTTGTTCGAGCCTTTTGATCTTGGATTATCTGCTCTCTCCATACTCAATTGTTTCCTTTATAATGTATTTCAGCTATTGTCTTCCCCTCTAACCTCATACATTAGGGGGCATCTGTTATAGCTCAAAATGACACATCTCTTCCTGTGACCACTTTCTCATGATTAGTTGCATGTTGACACTTCCATGACGACACTTCATGAAAGTCACTAAATGTCATTGAAAAACACCTAACTTGGATGATCCATATCTTGAGTTCTGTAACTCCCTTTGACCTCATCTCTACACCGTTGGAAATATATTTGAGTTAGCTAAAACTTTCTAGAAGACACAAAAGTCTGAAAATTCCTAGAAGTACCCTAAAAATGATCATTTTTTATGTATATGTGAGTTTCCTTAAAGAAACCCACGTATGTATGTGACTTGCTATATATAATACTAGCGTATGCCTTAAATACGTGACTATATGCATTGCAACCCACATATACCTCCTCGCACATGCGATTGCTATCTCTGCAACCCACGTACGGCTCCTAAAAATGTCAAAAAAATACGTATTTTGAAATTTGGGTAGTTTGGGTAGTTATGCAACTAACTCCTTTAGTTGTAACTACTTGTCTTCGACCCTAACTCTTCATAAAGCATATAAATAGAGGTAGGGAGGTCCATGAGAGGGGACTTGCATCTTTGCATCATTATGTTGGAGGAATTGGGACTTGAACTTTTGCATCATTATGCTGGAGGAATTGGGACTCTCTTTGCCCGCACCTTTACCCTAGAAGCATTCTCCTTGTGTTGCAGAGCTTGGAGGCTGAGTTCCTTAGAGAAGAGAAGCAACAGAACCATATCAAGGTTTCGTGAGGTACCGAACTTGAAGAGAAGGTATAATTGTACTTGTTTTCAAGATTAATAAAGATGTGATGTCCTTCTTCTTTCCAAATAATTGTTCAATGTGTGATTGAATCTCTATTTATGATTATATTATGATGTTAATCAGATTATTATTTCATGTTTATTTGATTATCATTGCTTTATATGTGGTCATATTCGTTTGAGGAAGGTATAATTCGTTTTGTAGGTCTCTTGGAGCAAGAGGAGAAAGAAGAGGATTGAAGAGAAATTTGGATCAACCTTCATTTGGATAAGGTATGAACCATTCTAATCTCTAAAACTTGCTTATATATGCTTGTTGAACATTATGCATCCACCTTTCAACCCCAGTACGTTGATGGCCTCTTAAACCCTAGCCATAGGAAGCTTTCCTTTACAACAAATGGGAGGTCAATTGGTTATGCATATCAGTCTCTAATAATGTATTCTACACATTCCCTGCTTCAATTTCATAATTTGAGTGGGTTGCTGCACATTTGGGAAGCCATTTCTACCACTTACCTAGGGGTGATTTGAGCCCAAAATTGCCAATAAAATCCTCTATCTTGTTCAGAATTTAGTACAGACTTGCAGAAGTGTTTGGAGGGAAATAATAAATCCATGAAAATAATAATTAATTTATTATATCATTCATACACCTTATCTGAATATTTGGAAGCAATTGGGCTGATTTGGAGACCAAGACACTAAAACTAGTCAAGAGCCAAAATTGTGAAAAAATTGGAAAATTGGGCATTTGGTAAAAAAATTAAAAAAAGGGTCATTACACAAGATGAGATTTAGGGAAAATTTTTGGAGAAATATTTGATGGCCTTACATCCCATCATTTTCTAGACATCCTTTCATTCTATGCAAAAATTCTCTAGTGATTCTTCTATTATAAATTTTGTGCATAGTTTACCGGTGATTGCTCCAGGAAAGGGAGAGGAATATGATTTGTCTGTCTCTAATGATGTTGTTGGTGTGAAGATAAGTAATTATTTGGATATTTTGGAAACAATTTCATATTTTAGGAGTAATCCATTCACTCTCATTTATCTTGAGCTTCCAACAAATTCCTACATGATTGCATGCACCAGTACTCAGGGTTTTGAAGAAGGAGAAAACCGTGCATCTACCATCTCGGTGGAGCACACTCTTGGATATGATATGAAACTATTTGGATATGATATGATATTATTTGGATATGATCTGATATTACTTGGTTCTAGGGCTCAATATCTTTCAGTACTTCTTGTAGCTGTTCTCATCAATTTTGGTGTGAAGAATCAAGTAACAAAAATCTCTTTCAAAATTTTTGCTAGGGATTTGATGTCAGTTTTATCTCATGAGTTTGTTGATATTATATTTTGTAAATATTTGGATATTTTGGAAATAATTTCAGATTATAGGAGTGATCCATTCACTCTCATTGATCTTGATCTTCTAGCAAATTCCTACATGATTGCATGCACCAATATTCAGAATTTGGAAGAAGGACAAAATTGTGCATCTACCATCTCGGTGGAGCAAACTCTTGGATCTGATATGAAAATATTTGGATCTGATATGATATTATTTATATCTGATCTGATATTTTTTTTTCAGGTTTTAGGTTTCAAGATCTTTCAGTATTGCTTGTAGTTGCTCTCATCAATTTTGGTGTGAAAAATCAAGTACCGCAAGTATCCTTCAAAATTGTTGTTGGGGATTTGATTTCACTTCATAGTTTTGGATATGATATGAACCTATTTGTATCTGATTTATTTTATGATATGATAATATTTGGTTCAGGTTTTAAGATTCGAGACCTTATAGTATTGCTTGTAACTGGTTTCATCAATTTTGGTGTGACAAATCAAGCACCGCAAGTCTCCTTCAATTTTACTGTAGAGGATTCGATGTTAGTTTTCTCTTATGATATTGATGATATTAGATTTTGTGAATTATTGGTAATTTCTGAATCTATATCATATTATGTATCTCAAGCATTCACTCTCCACAGTCCCAGGAATTCTCTACCTACCTTTTTTATCACATGCTCATCTTCTCACAAAACTAGTAAAGTTGGAGACATTCTGCATCTGCCTAGACACTTGCTCCTAACACTTGGGGCTTATATTATCTCACATGGATTGATGTTCAAGGCTGAAATATATCATATTCTTGGGTGTTTCTCACATGGTTCAAATTATCAAGAACGTTTTCTCTCTCTTCATTTGATTTCAGTTTCTCTACATGGGTCCAGTTTTCACCATGCAGCTGTTTATATTTCTGATTCAGTTGAGTACATTATTCTTCTTCCAAAGAGGAAGATTCCTCCAGACATAAGAATGTTGTTTGGATTCATAGGTTCACCTACACAGAAGATCAAAGATATTTAATTTTCTGCTGCATAGTGCTGCAAATGGTAGCACAACATTTTCACAAGTTTTTCTTTAAAATTTGTATTCCTGCTTATTTTGAGGGGTGTTTTCCCATGAGGTTTTCCCCTATTACCTTGGTTGTATTAAGCAAAATTTTATATTTTATATTGTACATGGGTGAATTATGGCCTTTTTTCTAGGGCCCACAATTGTCCAAGTTAGGATTCAAGGGGGGTGTTAGGATTATAAATCCTCCCTTTATCATCTATCTATTAGATTATTTAGCCTAACTTAGGAACCTTAATTAATTAATTGGGTCCACTTGGAATAATGGGGCCACATGTACCAGTTAATAGAGTTTGGGGAACACTACTAGAGGTTAACTGCCACTTACTGCATGTGCATGCATCAGCTTGGGCACCTCCCAGACCAATCCCTACATTTTAGGAGCCACTGGGAGTCCCGACACCAACCTCCATCAGTTAGTTGGAGTTGGAACTAGTTAATCTTAGTTAGATTCCAGTTACTTTCAGTTAGATCACAATCAGTTAGCTAGCTCTAGTTATGCACGGCTAATGCATGGATGCATGTGGAGTATGCACCTTTTCCCACCTACCACCTTAGTTGCACTGAGTTAACTAGTTATTACTGATTGTATTAGTTTGTTAGACATATGGAGTTAGCTATTTGGCCTCTGAGATTAATTGAGACACCTTAGTTAGATTCTAGTTACTTTCATTTAGATCACAATCAATTATCTAGCTCTAGTTATGCATGGCTGCATGTGGAGTATGCGCCTTTTCCCACCTACCACCTTAGTTGCACTAAGTTAACTAGTTATTACTTATTGCATTAGTTTGTTAGACATATGGAGTTAGCTATTTGGCCTCTGATATTGATTGAGGCACCATGAGTCATCTAGTCAATTAGACACAGTCACATCCAACGGGGATATTCAAATCTATCCCTAATTGATTCGAATTCTTTTCCTATGTAAACTATTGTAACACCAAATTTAATTAATGAAAATGTTATTGTAATTATCTGAGCAATACTCATTTGTTTAATGTGTGGTTTGTTTTGTTCAGTGTGTATCTTCATTCTCCTTTTACTGCATCTACAATATTTGTCTCTTTGCTTGAATATCTAAATGGAAACAAATTTAATAGTATTTTGGGTCGATAATTCCTACTAAAAGTTGTAACTGAAATGAACGAGAATAAAAATGAAATCCCATCGGCTAACATAATGAAGTCAGTTGAATACGACATGTAAGAGTCTATAAAAGGGAGAACCCAAGTTGTGTGCAGGTTACTTTCTAGTTGGTATGTGTCTGTTTGTAGAGTCGAAGAGTTGTAGAATTGTAGAGAAGAGTGAGTCGATCCAGGCTATTGCAGATCGATAATAGAGTGAAGGAGAAGGAAAATTCTGAGACATGAGGCTAGAGAGAATGAGAGGAGGGAGAAGTATGTATATATTGTAGAAGAAGACCTAGAACAGATTATGCAAGCTGAGTGCACAAAGGAAATGTGCCATATACTGCTCATGCCATATGAAGACCGCCTTTGTGGTTTTTTGTCGGATGGGTTTCCACATTAAATGTTGTCTATGTGTATATTTGATGAATATTCTTATGTTGAATGAATGTATGTATGTGTATTTTCTTATGAATGATTTCTTGTATTCATTTTTCGCACTGTTGTTGGTTGGAATAACCGATAAGTAAGTATATTAACTGTTATAATCTCTGTCGATGGAAAAATAGAGTCATATATTGAATGTATGCAATAAGAGAATTAATATAACCAATGGATTCAATCAAGTAATATAGTAAGCTAAAAAAGAAGAGGAAATCCCCACACAACTGTAGAAACATGGTTCCGATAGTTACCCAGAAGAGATATCTCGAGTGAGACTGTATATACCTTGTATATGCTGTTGACTGATCCCTTCTCTATCGAGATGAGATCTTGGGATTTGTTGATGGAAAAAATTAGGACTGAACCTAGATTGAAGGGAGAAAATCTGACAAATAGTTCTATTTCTGGTACCATGAATCATTTTGTGAGGGATATGTTTTCGCATCCTACAAAACCGGAAATTCAAGAGTGGGTGGATTTTCAAGCATTAAAGTTTGCACAAGAAGAAAATGAAGGATCATGATTGAATTTGACAAAGTGGTTGGAGTGATACCTCTATACAGATACCCATGATTTTTTTTTTCAAGTTTCCTATTTTGTTGTATGAATGGTTGCTGAAGCTAGAAACCCAACAAAAAAAAATCCAAGGAGGAGAATAGACAAAGTGGATTCCTCAGTTGATTCAGCAGCTGAAAAGAACCAACATCCCCATATCTAGAGCTCTTGATTTATGGGTTGATAGTATCTTGGGAGGATATATCACATAAATCACCGTTGACACTATAAGGTCATATAGTGAAGTAGAAAGGGAATTTTTCCAAGGACCCAGAGGAAGGTATTTGACATCTTTGAAAATATGGACCAAAATTCTCTTATGAGAAAAAGGGATCCTAAGAATGGAATTTAATGAGTAAAGAATTGTATATAAAGGCTTGGGTTATGTCACAGAAGAAGTGCGAGAAAAATGGAGCAAGATAAGTTAGTATGTTCCCAGCGATAGAGGATTGCACTAGAGGGTGGATGTCTAAGAAGTGGAAGGATATTTTGGTCGGGAAAAAGAAGAACTGTGACAAGAAGAGGAAGTTGCAGTATGACTAGAGGAGAGTACTACTAGTTGATGTCGCACTTGGACGAAGTTTCTTGCAACGAATAAGAGGAATATCAGCTTATCCCTAAAAAGGAAGAAGAAGAAGCACCATATCTAGAATACGAATATGACACACCTACGAATCTACGTACTTCTCCAGAGGTAATGTCCAGAAAAACATATCCTAGTAGGTTTGTCAATACAAGTAATACTAACTATGGGAATAGTATAAAAGGGAGTTATTCTAGCCAAATTTGTTATCCAACAGTATCAAGGACCAATATAATGGCTGGGAATGATATTAAGCTGTCAATATTCAATGGAAATGGGTTAGAAGACCCAGAGAAACATTGGTTTCTATGTGAAGTCATATGGATCGTGCGACAGGTCCATGAGAAGTAATAAAGAAGGAACAAATAATCTCAACCCTGAGGGGCCATGTGCTAGATTGGTATATGATGTTTTATGTGGTTCTGATAGAAGTCACACAGAAAAAACTCAACCAAATTCAAGCAAGACTAATAAATGAACTCATAAATACCAAATATGAATCTTAATGTATTCCAGATATTAAAGAGATAAATCAACTGTCTACAGAATCTGTGTGGGACTTAGACCATATATTTAAGACATTGATGGCTAAAGTAAGCTTTCTAATGTTAGACATACAACACAAAGAGTGGTTCATTGCAGCGTTGTTACTACACATTTGGATTCCCTTGATGCAAGAAAATATTGCGTCATAGATAGAATCTATGGAGTTGGCCATGAAGCTAGAATCCTCAACTATAGGAGAAACTGGTGATTGAATGATGCAAATTCATTCGCAGCTAGCTAACCTTAAGCTGCAACTTTAGGATATTAAAAAAGGGAAGAAAATCCAAGAAGAAATCTGGTGTACCAGATGTAGAACTGAAGGACACCATAAGGACAATTTCTCGACGTTCATGAACTATGTCGCAGTGGGAGCATCGAACCCCATAAATACACAAGGGATGCCTTGGTGTAGAATATGCCAGACTAGAGGTAATTGGTCGGAAGAGTTTTTGTACTTACATAATATTATAAGTGCACCAACTAGTTTATATTGTAAATTTTGTAAATCAGTAAGCCACAATGAGAAGGACTGTAGAGCATTCCAGCTACTGTAGGAGAAAATGATTGACACTTATTCAATGAAAACGAATAGCATATGAAAGCTAAGCAGGCTCAAGCTCAATATCCTCAGCCCCAATATCCAAAGAATCAATACCCACAACAAAAATACACTCAACTCATGGGGGTGGAAATTATCGTGGTCGTGGACAAGGAGGAGGATTTGGTCATGGAAGAGGCCAAACCATATGTTATAATTGTGGGAAACCATGACATTTTTCCAGGGACTGTGCGATCCCTACAAAGAAATGTTCGCATTGAAAATCCTTTGATCATACTGCCGAATAGTGTCCCTAGTTGATTGCAAAGTGGAAGAATATAAATATGGGAAATCCAAACCCTTTGCAGATTCCCAATCCGAATCCCATCCAGAATATCCATATGATTTTTGCTGAGCCTAGGGAACCAAGTATGGTTTTTGTAACAAGGGGAAATGTTGGTACTAGAGCATACCAAGATACACAACATGACCAACCGCGGGTACAACTAGCATCACTAGAGAAAGTGGCGTTCGACATACAAAGAGAAAAGGAAGTATTCTTGGACACACAACCAAAATTCGTTGAAAAGAATCAAGCGTTGATGTTTGCTCCTACACTACCAAGAAGACCAATAATGGAGATTCTTGAATGGTTTGATGAGCTATTTTGAAAGAAACCGATGAGAAATGTTAGTAATATTAAAGAGTTTTTTAAAAGTTTCTTATCGCTAATACAAGATAAATATGTTGTCACATAATTGAAATCTGTAATAGAAGAACCTCAATAAGACATGTGACCAGGAAGAAGAGTAAACCATGTGGGAAAGAGATTAAAGACTAGTCATGAGTTAAGAATGATTGCTCATATAGGACATTATGATATGGATTATATTATCCTAGACATGGGATCTGATGTCAAAATTATAAAAAGAAGAGCATGGGAAAGCATGGGGAAAACACGACTGGAGTGGTCTCCTATTTAGCTCAAATTAGAAAATCAGTCGAACGTCCTACCTATAGGTCAACTGATTCAAGCTCCTCTTGAGGTAGAAGGCCTGAGAACATATGTTGACTTTGAAGTAATTGAAATTTCTTATGACACAAACCCATATCTTGCACTTTTGGGGATTGACTTGGAGATTGATAATCAGATCATCATCAATTTTAAGCAAATAATCTTAACATTTGAAGATTCAGAGAAAAGGGTGGCTGCAGCAATTGATCTGCTAGAAGGTTATATATACGTCAAGATAGTAAATAGTGAAGGAAAAGGGGACTATCTTGACCATATTTATAACATCACATCTGCGAGGGACAATTTTGTAAATTAAACAACTTACAAAAAGCTTAGTTGGTGAAGTATTAGTTCCTAAACATCAGATTCTTGCGAATCATTGGAAAATTGGCAAAATAGGATGCATGAAGTATCCATGAGAAAGTACGCAAGAATTATACAATATATGCAACAGGTAGGAATTGATGCAAGTGATATACATACCTATTAAGGTTTACCCAACCTTGCATCTTTATTGATAGAATTTGAAGACAAAGTTACAAAACATTAGTGCTTATCTGCCTTGGACTTCATGCTAAAATCTACACCCACCAGATGGTGGGTAACACATAAAGAATTTATCTCAGAATGGATACAATGTTGAATATTGTTGGAGATAAGGTTCAGAGACGAGATCAGCTCTACTGTTCAAAAGTATACAAGATTGACTAATCCTATCAAACATATAGAGTATTGTCATGCGACATGGAAGGCATGTCCACGATAGGAATAGGTTCATTGGTTCATACACATGTTATACATGGTACCAAGGAGCCGGTATACATCAATTGAAATGAGATGAGGGACTATTGAATGAGATGGATTAGCTACTAGCTTCATACACACATTGAATTTGCTGATGATCATCTGTCGATTGATGCCGCTTTGCAAGTAATCAAGACAAAGATATTGAATATATCCCTATCACAATAAGAAACTTAAATCAATGCAGTGCAACAATCCAACAATAGATGGAGTGCTATAACATGATAGGAAATCCCGATGATGATGATCCACTCGACATAAACATACATGAGTCTGAAGGTACGTGGACAATGGAAGGATTTGGTATTTATAGCAACCAATTTCTGAAACCACTAAAAGTCAAGAAAGTAAATATAGGCTCCTCGAAGAATCCAAAATTTGGCAATATTGGAGATTATAGGGATGATGAGACTGTTAGGAAGATCGTGGATTTATTGCATGAGTTTCAAGTTTTGTTCCTTATGAAATTCTCAGAAATTAAAGGGATTGTTGGAGACCTTGAAGAAATGAAGATACCTTTAAATCCCGACGCAAAACCTATCAAGCAACGACCATACCAATTGAATCTGCGGTATAAATAAAAATTCAAGGCAGAGTTGGACCAAATGTTGGATGCATGTATTATAGAACCTATAGAAGAATCATAATGGATTGGTTTGATAGTAGTGCAAGATAAAAAAAGTCTACTGGTGAAGTGCGGATTTGCGTCAACCTAAGCGCTGTGAAATCAACAACAATAGAGGATTGTCAAAGTCATCAAATTGTAGGTCGAAGCAGAAATAATAACATACATTATTCATGCTGATGTTCAATCTTTACTTGTTGACATTCGAAGCACTTAACAATGTATTCTGCCAATTCATTTTTCATGTTTGGCCAGAAACAATCCTTTCTTACCATGGTTATGGTTTTCTGATAACTCGGATGCCTTGAATAAGGAGTTTTATGAACTTCGTTTAAAATTAACAGCTTAATCTTAGGTACATTAGGTATGTATAGTCTATCCTTATACAATAATAATCCTTTTTCGTTCAAGCTATACCCTATACTTAAACTTTCTATTAAATTTTCTCTTACCTTTGCTTGTAATTTCCGATAATTTTCATCTTGTTCTATTCCATCTTCCAACTGTTCTTCCAAGTTAGTCTTATAAGCATTGATGGCTGCTGTAAAATTCAGTTGTGCATTTCTACTTAATGCATCAGCAACCTTATTCTCTTTTCCTTTAATGTGTTGAATTTCAAAATCATATTCACTAAGAAAAGCTAGCCACCTAGCTTGCCTAGCATTCAAGTTAGGTTGATCCAACAGATATTTCAATCCTTTATTATCTGTCATTAATATAAACTTCTTTCCAATTAAATGATGACGCCACATTTTTAAGGCATGTATGACAACAGCTTCAGGGTCAATGGAAATTCCTTCTTTAGTCACCACATGACCCAGATACTGAATTTTATCCTTAAAGAAGTCACATTTACTAAATTTTGCATATAATTGATGTTCTCATAAATATTGTAAGACAATTTTTAAGTGTTCTTTATGTTCCTCTTAAGAATTTGAGTAAATTAAGATGTCATCAATGAATACGACCACAAATTTATCCAGATATTTATGCATTACATTATTCATTAGACACAGAAAAAGAGTTGGGGAATTAGTAGGCCCAAATGGCATAATGACAAACTGATAATGACCATACCGGGTCCTAAAAGCCATTTTAAAGATGTCTTCATCTTTGATTCAGACCTGGTGGTAACCAGATCGTAAATCAATTTTTGAGAACATCGTTCCTCCACGTAGCTGATCAAACAGATCATCTATGCGGGGTAATGGGTATCTGTTCTTGATATTCATTTTATTTAGTTGATGGTAATCTATACATAGTCATAGAGTTCCACCCTTCTTCTTAACAAAAATGACAGGTGCCCCCCAGGGAGACACATCGGGTCTAATGTAATTCTTGTCAATGAGCTCTTTTAACTGCAACTTAAGTTCATTTAATTCAATTATATTCATCTGATAAGGGGATTTTGAGCTAGGCACTGCACCGAGTACCAGCTCAATAGTAAAATCTGATTCCCATTTTGGAGGCAGTCCTGAAATTTCTTTCAAATATACATCTGAATATTCCCTTAGGATCATAATATCTTCCTGTTTTATTTTATCTCTGTTATTAGTATTTTCTTCATTAATTACTGTTACGGCAAAAGATTTACATCTCTTCCGAACAACTCTCTTAAGTTGCAAAGCAGAAATCTGCCTTATGGTTGTTTTTCGAAGGATTCCTTTTACATTTATTAACTCTCCATCATTATTTATGAAAGTAAACATTTTATCAAAACAGTTTGGGACTACCCTGTGTTGTTCTAACCAATCCATACCAATTAACATATCATATGAACCTGAAGGTAACACATTAAGCTTAATAGAGGTTTCAAAGTGATCCATAGTTACTGTACAATTCTTAACAAAGCTAATTACTTTTCTCTTTGCACCAGTAGCTAGCTGAACTAACCAAGATCTTGCAAACTTTTCAACTGAGAGATTACACTTTTCTACTAAATTAGGAGAAATATAGCTTAAACTAGCTCCTGGATCGATTAAAATAGATATAGGTATTTGATTTAGCTTACCTTCCACTTCCACCATGGAAGTTTGATAATCTACTTGCCTATTCTCCAATGCTGCGTTGATCCTGGGCATTGTCCTTGCTAGATCACCAACAGTCATCTCCTCCTGTATTGTGTGTATGTTGCTAACAATCTTCTTCCGATTGGGGAAAACTGATGCATAATGCGGACCATTACATTCCCAACACTTTATTGGTTCCTTTCGTTCAAAATTCGTAGTATAGTTACTGTGGTTGTTAGTAGATTCTTTATTCCTTTGATTATTTGGATTGGTCTGTGAATTACTTTTGCTCCCTTGGAAATTTTTACTAGGAAAATTTCTGGTGTTACTATTCTTAAAATTTTAGTTAGGTACAAAACCTTTCTTTTTCTGTTCAAAGTTATTATTTCTTTTGGCCTTCCAGTTGGTCATACTTTCCTTTTTACGATTCTGTTCATAATAGAAATTCACTTTTCTCATTGCTTCTTCTAAAGTTTTCGGATTGTCATACTCAATTCTGTCTTTTATATGATAAGGTAAACAACTGAGAAATCCCTGTACCTTAGGTTTCTCGTCTACAATATACGGCACATACCTCAATAGAATTAGAAATTTACTATTTAGTTTTTTCATATTCATTGTTCCCAGTTTTAGCTCGTAATATTCCTTAGCCCTCTCCTCATAATACTGTTCAGATAAAAATTTCTTCTTAAAATATTTCTTAAATGTACTCCAATTAATATTTTTCTCCCTTATACCTTTTACTATTTTTAGGTCCTGCCACCAAATATCTGCTTTCTTTGTAAGATTATAAATAGCCATCCTGGCCTTCAATTGATTATAGTAGTTATAAATTTGAAAGTATTTCTTCATCCCGGATAGCCAGGATTCTGCCTCTTCTCCCTTCTCAGTTTCACCATTAAAGGTTGGTGGCTTTATTTTCTTAAATTCACCAGAGATTTCTTCGTAAGGTTTAAACTTTATCTTCCTGGTATGATGATTATCTTCACTACTATCACTAGTATATTGAAAATTTTGTTTATGTGAATCACCATACACTTCAGAAGATGAGCTACTTTTGATTTTAAATTGTTTAGTATTTTTATCTTTATGCTGATAACCCATATCTTTAGACTCAGTTCTTTTATCTTTTTCCTCATTATGAAATCTTTCTATCAAAATCTGAGTTAGCTCCTCCCGAGCTCTCAGAATCCTCTCATTTTCATTTTTGACCGATTCCATCTCTGTTCTTAGTTCCTTAACTGTTTGTAGCAGTTTAGAAGAATTATTAGTTATTTCTTCTTGTATGGGTTCTTTTTTGAAATTATTTCATTCAGTGTAGGGAGACTCCTCATCCACATATTCCTCCAATGTATCCATACATGTAGTTAACTCAGAAAACAAAATTTTCTGGAAATATCATTCAAAAGAAAATAACATCAACATACTTGTTTAAATTTATTGTTCCATTTATGCAAGTTGAGCCACATTCAGGCCTAGTGTCTGAACCTAGTGCTCTTATACCACATGTAATAACTCAAAAATTCGTAAAAATTTAAAATTTTTCATTTGACATAAAATGTCAAATGTCAATGCTAATGAACCATTAACTGTTAGTGCATATTTAAACAGTTTGAAAGAGAAACAAAGATTACTTCCCTTATATGGTTCTATATAACTTAAAGGCTTATCTTAAATACTGTGTTAGTATTGTTTTAACATAGTAGTTGCAATTTCCAGAAAGTAGAAAAGAAATCTGACTCTTACTAATGCTAAGTATGTTATTGTTTTCTTTTGTCAAGTAGGGAGAATCTTTTAGGTGTGATCAAGGCTTACTTAGCTTATAGCTAATGCAGTGGAAATGATGGTTCTTTTTACAGGTTCTAACAGGTAAGTGTTTTTGATCCGTCGGACCTCAACTTGTGTGCATTAAAATTTTGTTGTAAAAGAATGCGATCAACAGGTTAATTAATGGAACAACATTAACAGAAATTAAATGCTTAGAACAGAACAGAAATGAACAACAACATTGGTAAGCAGATATAAAGAAGAAAACACAGAAACAGAGAGTCATAAACATAAGTTGATAACGGAGTTCACCCCCTCCACTGGGCTACGTCTCCGGGTCCCTCTCCAATGGGTACTGATCCAATTAATCTCTTTGAAATGGTACAAAAATGGTTTTGGAAACAACTTCAGCAATTGTAAACAGCAAGCTGTACAAAGTTTTGAAGACCTCTCTTCTAGAAATTACAATTAGCATTCAAAGAAAAAGAAAGCTAAACTATAATATAGAATGTCGACTTCTACAGTAACAACATCTGGACACTTCGCAGCAAAAGCTCTCTAAGCTTCTCATAACAGAGAAACGTTGCTCTGCGCTCTCAAACAATCTGTGTCTCTCTACTCACTCTGTCCCCCTGAACGGTGGCCAGCCTCCTCTATTTAAGAGTTCTGAGGAAGCATAAGTAACAAATTCTTCTTTATTTTCATTACAACCATATGCTAAACTGAATCATGCCATCCCGCCAAGTCATGGCCCAAGCGTTATGTTACCATGACGTTCCAGATCCCCAAAACGTTGCAACCAAATCCACGCACATGTGCCGAATCACAACACATTGCAATGACTTGCAACTGGGCTATGCCATGTATCATAACCATTTGATGTCACCATCAAATTTGCAGCATAAAAATGTCACGGCATATAAGAACTTCGCCATACGCCCGATCTGCTGTCGCAGCCTGTAAATGTCGCGGTGTATAAGGACTTCACCGAACCATTCGATATTCAACTTGACGGTGTGCGAACTGCGCGGCCCATGCCACAACTATGCAACATGTGATAAGTTGTGCACCATGGGGTAACTGCACGGCATGCGATAAGCTGCGCACCATGCGATAGCTGCGCGGCATGCGATAACTGTGCTGCGCAGCCCCTGTGACAACTGAACACCATACTATAACTGCGTGGGCTATGCATATGAGTTAAAACCATAGATTAATAATCATTGTACCATATTGGATCAGTGTAATTTTTGAAGATGAATAATCCACCGGATCATTCCTCCCCATTGGAGAGCTTTTGGACCACCAAAAGCCTGAATTATTTGGCAAGTAAGTGAGGGTACAACTCCCTCACTTTTCCAATATCCATACATCCTGCCTTGCTTAGAATCTGCATATTAGTCTCCTTGTCCATGACCAAAGGAGGTTCATACCATTTAAAATTCTTTGCATATACAACTGTATTCATTGGAGATAAGCTCAAACAAAAAGAATTTTTACACTTCTTTTCGAAGATTTCAAAATGATCATAAACAAAATTGAGATTTTTACCTTTCAATCTTCCCTGGGTGATTGGCAACCAAACTCTGTCACCAACCTGAAATTGATGATCAACTCGATGCTTGTCATGCCTGGCCTTGTACTTTGCCTGGCTCTTCTCCAATTGTTCTTGCACTATCTACTGCACTGTTTTCTTTGCACCATGATGTCCACCTTTCACATCTTTTGTGCCGAAAGAAAAGTCTACATGTGACTTCAACAGATAACAAAAACAAGTTTCAAAAGGAGATTTAATGCACTTCATGTGCTGCAACTGTTCACCCCAAGCTCTAGGATGTTCATCACAATAATTCTGAAGAAATTGAATGATTGTTCTACTTACTACCCATGTTTTCCCAATAACATGTGGACAATACATTGTGCTCCTTTCAAAATTAGTGTCCCTAAGACTCCATAAAACTGACCAAAATTGCCCCAGTATTTGGAAGTGCCGAATAGGTACAATAGTCATAGGAAGCCCAACATGAACCCCAATATACTGAAAACACAAACTTCTTGGTAGTCTCCCATCAAAGTCCCTTACAACATTTTTACAAGGATGAGATGAAGTATGAATAGGTGTGTACAATCCCAACCCTTTATCAATAGAATTGCACATCACACAATAGTCATGAACAGTCTTTTGAATAATCATCAAATTCATGCCAAGATTTGGAATAGGCATGCTTTGCTGCAACTGCACTTCAGGTTGTACATCTCTAGTAAGTGATAGTCTTTCAGGTCCCTATAACAAAGCACCATACTCGAAAACACTTTTAATTAATTCAATTCCATGTTCCACCAATGACTCACCTTTAACAGCCATTAATGCAAACTTCCTACTAGCATTCACTATCATTTTCATTTGACTTGTAGTGACTAATGCTAGATTTGTTTTTATACGATGTGCACGAACAATATATTCCACACCACCTTTAAAGAGATGATATTTGTTCTGCTCTCTATAAAAGACTGCTTTCCAGTCATACAAATATGGACTCCCA
>LPNX010568315.1:141512-246512 GCA_001517045.1 Pseudotsuga menziesii
TTATTGCTGTGATCTTAGTCTCATCACCTGAATCAGATCCCAAGTCTTGAATCATTGCTGCAGTAGCTGCTTGATTATATTTATCTTTGTTTTTATTTCTTCCCATCCACTTTGGCTTTAATTCTGGATGAAGTTTCTAGCACTTTGAAACATCATGCCCTTTCTGACAATGTGAGCATGTGGGTCTCTCACCCTCTTTCGTGATGGTAGCTATTTTCTTTGCCTTATCTTTGCTTTTATCTTTGTTGTCAAATTTAGATGACTCCTTCATAAACGAATCATTATCATGCTTACCCCTAGCTTATAAATGTGTAGCTTGAACACATACATCATCCAAGGTACTAGGGTAAAACATCAACAAAGTATGTCGCAAATAAGAATGCATACCACCAATGTATTTAAGAAGAGTTTCTTGCGTATCCAATGCAACATTCAATGCAATAGCCCTCTTTCTGAATTCATGAGTATATTCCTGAATTCTTTGTCCTTTAGCTTGCATAAAATTTTGCCATCTCATTATTAATTGCTGCATATGACCTAAAGGATAAAATTGCTTCCTTAATACTTCAATGAATTCATTTCAAACTGAAATACTTTTACCATTCTTTCGAAGATCCTGCTGAATCTTGTTTTCCCACCAAGTAAGAGCCATTCCACTCATTCTCAAAGTGGCCAATTGAATCCTGGAAGGGTCATCAGTAATGCCCTGCACCTTGCAATATACTTCAAGCTGCTTGATCCAATTGTCTAACTTTTCAGCATCTAAATCTCCATTATAAATTGGTAATTCAAATTTTACATCCAATTTGAAATAAGGCATATTAAGACTTGCATTATTGTAATGAGAAGTATGAGAAGAAGAGAAAGCTTGATTAGTTTCAGGACGATCACCATCACCTCCTTCTCCTTTACCCTTTTCTTCCTTCTTCACTTCTGCATCTTTGGATGAAGATCCTTCTTCTTTCTTCTTCCTTTCTGCTCGCTCATCGAGTAGAATTTCCATCATGGCTTTCATGCTCATAAAAGCCTATAGAAACTCAGTTTCTGAGATAACAGGTTTTTCCCGTTTCGTATGTCCTTCTTCCCCTCGTGGAGAAGACATGGTTCTTAAGAATGTTCTCCTGGAGCCAATCTCAAGATCTCCTCCAATTAATTCTCCTTCACCACGCTTTAATCTGAACCTAGTAAGCATTCACAAACTTGCACAAGCAATCAACCAGCTCTGATACCATAACATGATCCGTCGGACCTCAACTTGTGTTCATTAAAAGTTTGTTGTAAAAGAATGCGATCAACAGGTTAATTAATGGAACAACATTAACATAAATTAAATGCTCAGAACAGAACAGAAATGAACAACAACACTGGTAAGCAGATATAAAGAAGAAAACATAGAAACAGAGAGTCATAAACATAAGTTGATAACAGAGTTCACCCCCTCCACTGGGCTACATCTCCGGGTCCCTCTCCAA
The DNA here is from genome assembly GCA_001517045.1 of Pseudotsuga menziesii. Classification (NCBI taxonomy): domain Eukaryota; kingdom Viridiplantae; phylum Streptophyta; class Pinopsida; order Pinales; family Pinaceae; genus Pseudotsuga; species Pseudotsuga menziesii. The sequence goes on from LPNX010568315.1 coordinate 142,985, forward strand.
TGGGTACCGATCCAATTAATCTCTTTGAAATGGTACAAAAATGGTTCTGGAAACAACTTCAGCAACTGTAAATAGAATGCTGCGCAAAGTCTTGAAGACCTCTCTTCTGGAAATTACAATTAGCATTCAAAGAAAAAGAAAGCTAAACTATAATAGAGAATGTCGACTTCTACAGTAACAGCATTTGGACACTTCGCAGTAAAAGCTCTCTAAGCTTCTCATAACATAGAAACGATGCTCTACACTCTCAAACAATCTGTGTCTCTCTACTCGCTCTGTCCCCCTGAACGGTGGCCAGCCTCCTCTATTTAAGAGTTCTGAGGAAGGATAAGTAATGGATTCTTATTTATTGTCATTACAACCATACGCTAAACTGAATCATTCCATCTCGCCAAGTCATGGCCCAAGCATTATGTTACCACGAAATTCCAGATCCCCGAAACGTTGCAACCAACTCCACACACATGTGCTGACTCACAACACGTTGCAATGACTTGCAACTGGGCTATGCCACGTATCGTAACTGTTTGATGTCACCATCAACTTCGCAGCATAAAAATTTCATGGCATATAAGGACTTCGCCATACGCTCGATCCGCTGTCGCAGCCTGTAAATGTCGTGGTATATAAGGACTTTGCCGAACCATTAAATATTCAACTTGACGATGCACGGCATGTGATAAGCTGTGCACCATGGGGTAACTGCACAGCATGCAATAAGCTGCGCACCATGCGATAGCTGCGCGGCGTGCGATAACTGTGCTGCACAGCCCCTGTGACAACTGCGCACCATACTATAACTGCGTGGGTTGTGCATATAATGTTTAGCATATGAGTTAAAACCATAGATTAATAATCATTTTACCATATTGGATCAGTGTAATATTTGAAGATGAATAATCCACCGGATCATTTTTGTACCAGTAAAAAAAAATATCCAGGTCAAGAAAGATACCTCACTAGCATAAATATGATGCTAGTATTATAATGTTTAATTGCAGCTTGTCTCCGTAAGAGGTAACGTTGACCTTATTAAAGTCGTCAAAACTTCCTAAAGATGTTTAAGCAAAACTGCATACACATGGATTAAAATGCATGACCAAATTACTATCAAAATGAAATCAAATTCAACTGGATGATTAAGATTATTTCTAAAGAATACTCATACTTTTGCTTATACTAATTGTGATCTAAAGTTTAAATAGGAAGAGATATGGTTCATAGACTTATGCTTAGATCAGTCAAAGGCATTTGGAGTTTGGTTTTTGATCAAAATCATTTGAATCCTTTTGTAAATATGAAAGAAATACTATACGCTATTGAACTATAAACTTAATGTAATAACTCAAAAATTCGTAAAAATTTAAATTTTTCATTTGACATAAAATGTCAATGCTAATGAACCATTAACTGTTAGCGGATATTTAAACAGTTTGAAAGAGAAACAAAGATTACAGAACATGTAGAAGAATCATAATGGATCAGTTTGATAGTAGTGCAAGATAAAAAAGTCTACTGGTGAAGTGCGGATTTGCGTCGACCTAAGCGCTACGAACTCAACAACAACAGAGGATTGTCAAAGTCGTCTAATTGTAGGCTGAAGCAAAAATAATAACATACATTATTCATGCTGATGTTCAGTCTTTACTTCTTGACATTCTAAGCACTTAGCAATTTATTCTGCCAATTCATTTTTCATGTTTGGCCAAAAATAATCCTTTCTTAGCATGGTTATGGTTTTCTGATAACCCGAATGCCCTGAATAAGGATTTTTATGAACTTCGTTTAAAATTAACAGCTTAATCTTAGGTACATTAGGTATGTATAGTCTATCCTTATACAATAATAATCCTTTTTCGTTCAAGTTGTACCCTGTACTTAAACTTTCTATTAAATTTTCTCTTACCTTTGCTTGTAATTTCCGATAATTTTCATCTTGTTCTATTCCATCTTCCAACTGTTCTTCCAAGTCTGTCTTATAAGTGCTGATGGCTGCTGTAAAATTCAGTTTTGCTTTTCTAATTAATGCATCAACAACCTTATTCTATTTTCCTTTAATGTCTTGAATTTCAAGATCGTATTCACTAAGAAAAGCTAGCCACCTAGCTTGCCTAGCATTCAATTTTGGTTGATCCAATAGATATTTCAATCCTTTATTATATGTTCCGATTAAATGATGACACCACATTTTTAAGGCATGTATGATAGCAGCTAACTCTAAGTCATAGGTCACATAATTTTTCTCATGAACCTTCAGCTTCCTAGACTCATAAGCAATGACGTGTCCTTCTTGAGTTAAAACTCCACCTAAACTGTCATTGCATGCATCAGTACATACTATAAAATATTTATTAGGGTCAACAATTCTTAGAATTGGTGCAGTGGTTAATAACATTTTTAACTTTTTAAAACTGTCTTCACACGTCTGATTCCAATTGAATTTCTTCCCTTTCTTCTGCAAAGAGGTTATAGGATTTGCAATTCTTGAAAACCATTCGATGAATCTTCGATAATAACAAGTAATCCCCATAAATGATTGGACGTCGGTTACGTCTTTTGGGACTGGCCAATCCTCGATTGCCTTTATCTTTTCAGGGTCGATGGAAATTCCTTCTTTAGTCACCACATGACCTAGATACTAAATTTTATCCTTAAAGAAGTCACATTTACTAAATTTTGCATATAGTTGATGTTCTCGTAACTCTTGTAAGACAATTTTTAAGTGTTCTTTATGTTCCTCTTAAGACTTTGAGTAAATTAAGATGTCGTCAATGAATACGACCACAAATTTATCCAGATATTTATGCATTACATTATTCATCATACACAGAAAAATAGCTGGGGTATTAGTAAGCCCAAATGGCATAACGACAAACTCATAATGACCATACTGGGTCCTAAAATTCGTTTTAAAGATGTCTTCATCTTTGATTCAGACCTGGTGGTAACCAGATCATAAATCAATCTTTGAGAACATCGTTGCTCCATGTAGCTGATCAAACATATCATCTATGCGGGGTAATGGGTATCTGTTCTTGATAGTCATTTGATTTAGTTGATGGTAATCTATACATAGTCATAGAGTTCCATCCTTCTTCTTAACAAAAATGACAGGTGCCCCCCAGGGAGACACACTGGGTCTAATGTAATTCTTGTCAATGAGCTCTTTTAACTACAACTTAAGTTCATTTAATTCTAGTATATTCATCCGATAAGGGGATTTTGAGCTGGGCATTGCACCAGGTGCCAGCTCAATAGTAAAATCTAATTCCCGTTTCGAAGGCAGCCCCGAAATTTCTTTCGAAAATACATTTGAATATTCCCTTAGGATCATAATATCTTCCAGTTTTAATTTATCTCTGTTATTAGTATTTTTGTCATTAATTACTGTTACGGCAAAAGCTTTACATCTCTTCCGAACAACTCTCTTAAGTTGCAAAGCAGAAATTTGCCTTATGGTTGTTTTCCTAAGGATTCCTTTTACATTTATTAACTCTCCATCGTTATTTATGAAAGTAAAGGTTTTATCAAAACAGTTCGGGACTACCCTGTGTTGTTCTAACCAATCCATACCAATTAACATATCATATGAACCTGAAGGTAACACATTAAGCTTAACAAAGGTTTCAAACTGATCCTTAGTTACTGTACAATTCTTAACAAAGCTAATTACTTTTCTCTTTGCACCAGTAGCTAGCTGAACTAACCAAGATCTTGCAAACTTTTCAGCTGAGAGCTTACACTTTTCTACTAAATTAGGAGAAATATAACTTAAACTAGCTCCTGGATCGATTAAAATAGATATAGGTATTTGATTTAGCTTACCTTCCACTTCCACCACAGAATTTTGATAATCTGCTTGCCTATTCTCTAATGCTGCGTTGATCCTGGGCATTGTCCTCGCTAGATCACCAATAGTCATCTCCTCCTGTATTGTGTGTATGTTGCTAACAATCTTCTTCCGATTGGGGCAAACTGATGCATAATGCAGACCATTACATTCCCAACACTTTATTGGTTCCTTTCGTTCAAAATTCTTAGTATAGTTACTGTGGTTGTTAGCAGATTCTTTATTCCTTTGATTATTTGGATTGGTCTGTGAATTACTTTTGCTCCCTTGGAAATTTTTACTAGGAAAATTTCTGGTGTTACTATTCTTAAAATTTTAGTTAGGTACAAAATATTTCTTTTTCTGTTCAAAGTATTATTTCTTTTGGCCTTCTAGTTGGTCATACTTTCCCTTTTACGATTCTGTTCATAATAGAAATTCGCTTTTCTCATTGCTTCTTCTAAATTTTTTGGATTGTCATAGTCAATTCTATCTTTTATATGATAAGGTAAACAACTGAGAAACCGCTGTACCTTAGGTTTCTCGTCTACAATATACATCACATACCTTAGCAGAATTAGAAATTTACTATTTAGCTTTTTCATATTCATTGTTCCCAGTTTTAGCTCGTAAAATTCCTTAGCCCTCTCCTCATAATACTGTTTAGATAAAAATTTCTTCTTGAAATATTTCTTAAATGTACTCCAATTAATATTTTTCTCCCTTGTACCTTTTACTCTTTTTAGGTCCTGCCACCAAATATCTACTTTCCCTGTAAGATTATAAATAGCCATCCTAGCCTTCAGTTGATTAGAGTAGTTATAAATTTGAAAGTATTTCTTCATCTCGGACAGCCAGGATTCTGCCTCTTCTCCCTTCTCAGTTTCACCATTAAAGGTTGGTGGCTTGATTTTCTTAAATTCACCAGAGATTTCTTCGTAAGGTTTAAACTTTCTCTTCCTGGTATGATAATTATCTTCACTACTATCACTAGTATATTGAAAATTTTGTTTATGTGAATCACCATACACTTCAAAAGATGAGCTACTTTCGATTTTAAATTTTTTAGTCTTTTTATCTTTATGTTGATAACCCATATCTTCAGACTCGGTTCTTTTATCTTTTTCCTCATTATGAAATCTTTCCATCAAAATCTGATTTAGCTCCTCCTGAGCTCTCATAATCCTCTCATTTTCTTTTTTGACCGATTCCATCTCTGTTCTTAGTTCCTTAACTGTTTGTAGCAGTTCGGAAGAATTATTAGTTATTTCTTCTTGTATAGGTTCTTTTTTGAAATTATTTCATTCAGTGTAGGGAGACTCTTGATCTGCATATTCCTCCAATCTATCCATACCTATAGTTAACTCAGAAAACAAAATTCTCTGGAAATATCATTCAAAAGAAAATAACATCAGTATACTTGTTTAAATTTACTGTTGCATTTATGCAAGTTGAGCCACATTCAGGCCTAGTGTCTGAACCTAGTGCTCTTATACCACATGTAATAACTCAAAAATTCGTAAAAATTTAAAATTTTTCATTTGACATAAAATGTCAAATGTCAATGCTAATGAACCATTAACTGTTAGCACATATTTAAACAGTTTGAAAGAGAAACAAAGATTACTTCTCTTATATGGTTTTGTATAACTTAAAGGCTTATCTTAAATACTGTGTTAGTATTGTTTTAACATAGTAGTTGCAATTTCCAGAAAGTAGAAAAGAAATCTGACTCTTACTAATGCCAAGTATGTTATTGTTTTCTTTTGTCAAGTAGGGAGAATCTCTTAGGTGTGATCGGGGCTTACTTAGCTTATAGCTAATGCAGTGGAAATGATGGTTCTTTTTACAGGTTCTAATAGGTAAGCGTTTTGTACCAGTAAAAAAATATATATCCAGGTCAAGAAAGATACCTCACTAGCATAAATATGATGTTAGTATTATAATGTTTAATTGCAGCTTGTCTTCGTAAGAGGTAATGTTGACCTTATTAAAGTCATCAAAACTTCCTAAAGATGTTTAAGCAAAACTACATATGCATGGATTAAAATGCATGACCAAATTACTATCAAAATGAAATCAAATTCAACTGGATGATTAAGATTATTTCTAAAGAATACTCGTACTTTTGCTCATAGTAATTGTGATCTAAAGTTTAAATAGGAAGAGATATGGTTTGCAGACTTATGCTTAGATCAGTCAAAGGAATTTGGAGTTTGGTTTTTGATCAAAATCATTTGAATCCTTTTGTAAATATGAAAGAAATACTATACGCTGTTGAACTATAAACTTAATGTAATAACTCAAAAATTCGTAAAAATTTAAAATTTTCATTTGACATAAAATGTCAAATGTCGTTGCTAATGAAACATTAACTGTTAGCGGATATTCAAACAGTTTGAAACAGAAACAAAGATTACTTCTTTTATATGGTTCTGTACAACTTAAAGGCTTATCTTAAATACTGTGTTAGTACGGTTTTAACATAGTAGTTGCAATTTCCAGAAAGTAGAAAAGAAATATGACTCTTACTAATGCTAAGTATGCTATTGTTTTCTTTTGTCAAGTAGGGAGAATATCTTAGGTGTGATCAAGGCTTACTTGGCTTATAGCTAACGTAGTGGAAATGATGGTTCTTTTTACAGGTTCTAACAGGTAAGCATTTTGTTCCAGTAAAAAAATATATATCCAAGTCAAGAAAGATACTTCACTAGCATAAATATGATGCTAGTATTATAATGTTTAATTGCAGCTTGTCTCCGTAAGAGGCAACATTGACCTTATTAAAGTCGTCAAAACTTCCTAAAGATGTTTAAGCAAAATTGCATACGCATGGATTAAAATGCATGACCAAATTACTATCAAAATGAAATCAAATTCAACTGGATGATTAAGATTATTTCTAAAGAATACTCGTACTTTTGCTCATAGTAATTGTGATCTAAAGTTTAAATAGGAAGAGATATGGTTCGCAGACTTATGCTTAGATCAATCAAAGGCATTTGGAGTTTGGTTTTTGATCAAAATCATTTGAATCCTTTTGTAAATATGAAAGAAATACTATACGCTGTTGAACTATAAACTTAATGTAATAACTCAAAAATTCATATAAATTTAAAAATTTTCATTTGACATAAAATGTCAAATGTCAATGCTAATGAATCATTAACTGTTAGCGGATATTTAAATAGTTTGAAAGAGAAACGAAGATCACTTCTTTTATATGGTTCTGTATAACTTAAAGGCTTATCTTAAATACTATGTTAGTTCTATTTTAACATAGTAGTTGCAATTTCCATAAAGTAGAAAAGAAATATGACTCTTACTAATGCTAAGTATGTTATTGTTTTCTTTTGTCAAGTAGGGAAAATCTCTTAGGTGTGATCGGGGCTTACTTAGCTTATAGCTAACGCAGTGGAAATGATGGTTTTTTTTACATGTTCTAACAGGTAAGCGTTTTGTTCCAGTAAAAAATATATATCCAGGTCAAGAAAGATACTTCACTAGCATAAATATGATGCTATTATTATAATGTCTAATTGCAGCTTGTCTCCGTAAGAGGTAACATTGACCTTATTAAATTCATCAAAACTTCCTAAAGATGTTTAAGCAAAATTGCATATGCATGGATTAAAATGCATGACCAAATTACTATCAAAATGAAATCAAATTCAACTGGATTATTAAGATTATTTCTAAAGAATACTCGTACTTTTGCTTATAGTAATTGTGATCTAAAGTTTAAATAGGAAGAGATATGGTTCGCAGACTTATGCTTAGATCAGTCAAAGGCATTTGGAGTTTGGTTTTTGATCAAAATCATTTGAATCCTTTTGTAAATATGAAAGAAATACTATACACTGTTGAACTATAAACTTAGTATGTCTTGTCGATAGAGTTTTGTTTCTAAGAGCTCTTAAGTCATCATAGAAATATTACCAAACTTACCCTCACCCTAGGGTTCTATTATTAGATGATTTCTTAAAAGATAGAAAACTACTTGACTCTTAAACTGTTTTTCTCAATATTCAGTCTTTGGTTTACAATTGAGACTCATATAAAGAGTAGATATGTGGTACTTATTTGATTTCCCAACTGCGCATTAAATTGCAGAAATTGGTCCAAGGTTCCACTTGTAATTAAAAGAGTTCATCTTTACTCTTCAACTTTACTTCGTAATCTTTAAACTTGTGTCTTTTAACCTTGTTTCTTAGTGTAACCTCTAACTAAAAATTACACTTTCAAAATCAGTTGTTAAAATTTGAAATTACCTTGAAGTATTATTGCCACTTTATATATTATGGAAGGTCTTATATTGCTTGGGCCATAGTTACACCATCACTCTCAAACTACATGTTTCGATGATTACTTCAAAGGATGATTAAATTTCCCTTCTCAAAATGTTTTACTACTTAGAAGTAGAGTCTTTTATTTATACTATAACCTAGTTAAATGATAAAATATCCTAACTTGTCTAGTAAAAAGGAACCTTTATTTTATCAATCCTATTGTTTTAAACTAAGTATCAACCCGACCATGCATATTTGCATTATTGGCAATCAATTTTACATTGTTATAATGGTTTATGATTTTGAATCCAATCATTTATTTGTAGATTGGGAACTACATATTCGACTATTGATTTGCAACCCACGAAGGTGAAAAATTACTGAGGACACATGGAGGTATTTTATCCATTAGGTTAAGGTTGACTTAAAGGATTGTCCTATCCCTTCATTTCGTAATTGAGAGGGTTTTCTTCAACAGTGGTGTAGCCGAGCTGAGAGCTCGTGGCCGCCATGGCTCTGTGTTGACCTCCGAGGTGTAAATCTGTCCTCCAAAAATCGCTGCGAACTTATGTAGGTGAGAACATACTGTGTTTTTTGAAGCTTGTTGACTACTATGTAAGCACTGGTATATTGAGGCTATTTTTTGGATGCAGACTCGAGAAAATGAGGTGTGGTTTTAGTGCATGGTGACACAGGCTTCTGCCTTTGGTTAGGTTGCTTCCTTCGTGGTGTTTAATTTCCTTCAGAGCGTGATTTAGGGTTTTATGTTGCACTCAAAATCTTCATAGTTTTCGGCATTTCTCTCCGAGGTGCCATTGCGTTGGCTCCAGTGGATTCGCTTCCATGCCTTCTCCCAAACGAATTCTTTACCAGGTAATTGCCCGACATTGTTTGCATTTTAGGAAGAGTCGATATTTTTCATTACAATTTTAAGATTATAATTGTTATTATTATACTATGCAGGTTTCTCTCCTGGCTTTGGATGTTGGATGCTAGCACATCTCTTCAAACTTCGGCCAGGAAAACCCTTGTAATCCCTAGTGGTAACTGAGGTTTTTTCCTGCACTTCATGTTATGGTGGTAAAATGGAAACTTCGATGTGCTAGTTGTGGGCTCGGGCATGGTTTACTATTATGTTATTGCTCCTTGTTAATTTTATACTACTTTTAAAACCATGGAGGTTGTTATGTGGAAATGTTTAAGGCTGTTGCAGCCATGACTTAAGATTTTTGGTTGAGCCTTTACGGCCTGGGAAGATGTAACATCTTTTTTATTTACAGACCCGGCTTTAAGCCATGAAATTACTATTCAACCACTGAGTGGTTACTTGAAGTTTTAAGTTGGTTTTTTGTAGGAAAAGAAAAGACTATCCATTTAGCAATTCTTGTAAACAGATGAAGGGTTTTTACTTACTATGAAATGTAATTGTAATATTTTTGGTTTACGACTTCTGTTTATACTTGTATAATTCGTTTTGATCGGGCTTAAGCCTCGACAGATGTTATAAAAAGCCATAGGCCATTATGCTTATTTCATTTCGTCTCTGTTTAGTTTATTTACAGTATTATTTTTAATTTAAATTTACATTTAGGTATGAATGGTTTATAGTAATTTTTACTATTTATTTTGCACAGTGTTATTGGGTAAATAAAATATCCTGTTTCTCTTAAAAAATGTTATTATCATTGGATAACCTACAGTTCTGTAATTAAATGGTTTTTTAAAAATAAATTTTAGCTATGTATTCATTTTATTTTTAGTAATAATTATTTACTGCTGTTAGGTTTTGTATTAAGAATAATAATGTAAAAGTTTGTTTCAGAGATAAATCCTATCTCTTGTAAACCCTAGATAGTTCTTATGGGTTGCATTAAAAAGACCCGTGCTTACAAAAAACAGAGTGTAGTTGTAATCTTGAATAAATAATTATAATGACCTATGAAATACTAGCTAGGTTAAACCCTAAGTAAAACTTTTACTGTTCCTATATTTGTTTATTAAAATTTATTGATTGTATTTATAATAAGTGTTAATACTAGTGTTAATTCTATAAATATTATAATTACTAGTGTTTATTATATAATCTACTCTTTCCTGTAATTAGATAATGCAGTTACTTTCAATAGACAAAGCAAGTACATCTAGATTTCTGTAAATAAATTACATAAAACTATAGAAGTAATTGTTTGCATTTACATTCATAATTAATAAACAAATCTACTTATCTAAACTAAGAAAACTTGATGTACTAGAGTACTGCCTCGTGGAAAAATACAGTTTGGTAATTTTTCTATTCACCTTTCACTTAGCAAAATCTCTATTGTCTTAATTATAATCTGCTAATTACTAATTTTATCAATAAACAATGCTCTTTCTTCTTCACTAACCCTAATAAAATAATAATATGCATATCTTGAAAAACTCTTAATCTTTTTCTGAAACAATGGATAAACTATAAATTAACCTAAACAAGTAGAACCTGTCAAATGGATGAGGTGACAATAGCTTAAGGAGGCTGTTCCTCCCAACCAACTCATGGAGAAAGCTTAGTCTGCAATTTTTCAAGACCCTCGAGCCTGTCTCATGGTCCTCCTAGTAGAGTACTGGGTGAGAGATGTAACCTTGAGATACTCTGTCCCTTTACTGGATATACAGCAGTAATTCATCCCTGCTCATAGTAGTAAGAACTTCAGCTTAGAGTAGTTGTACAAGTTCAATATTCAACACTTAACTCCTCAAACTCACTTCAACAAGTCCCCTCCATCGAATTTCTCATGTGCACTTCATTCACTCCGAATGATCACAATTCCAGAAAATGAGCAGCCTCAGCTGTCTTCAATGGGAATTTTTACATCAATGCCTAGGTCTTCTGGGTCAGTTTTTTACTTAATGAGCCACCTGCTCCTATTCCAATTTCTTGGGGAATCATGACCACAATTATAGGGAAGTTGCCACCTGCAATAGTTAGAAGTAGTTTGAGGATGCTTCCACTTGTCAGTATACTCTCCACCCAGTCTCCTCCACCAAGTGACCAGTTAACACTCATTTAACAGCTTCCCTAAGTTGTTGTCTCATCATTTATTTATTTATTAATAAAATATTCTGCAATACATTAATTATCCTTAACCCCACTCGGTCATCAATTACAAAATTTATCATAAAATGTAATATAATGTTCCTCAATGACATTAAATTTTTTTGCAAATTGGGGCATGTGACATACCTGGTCACCCTTGTCTTCCCTTTCCCTTCATATCCCCATCCCTCCTAACTAGTTTTGATTCCCCTATCACTCTTTCCATAAACCTCATAAAAACACTTGAAAAATCCTCACAGAGCCTCATCGCCACCTTTCACAATACAGTTATCCCCCTTTCAATGTCGTTTAAACACATCTATGCTTGGACAATCAATTGTAGGGAGTACATAGATGTAAATTATCATAAAGCACGATTTGACAAACTCCCAATGCCCTAAGACGAAAGATGACCCCCATACAAACATCCATTATGAGTTGAGGTTAACCAACCTACATCCTATACAAATCCCCATATTCCCACTTAATTCTTCCATCATACTTACACCTTTAACTCGTGGGAAACATTCCCAATTAAATCTCCTCCCATCAGCGGAAATATCACCACCTTCCTACATATGCTTCTACTTAACAAGCATGTGCCTTATTTCCATATCCACGTGCCCCTTCTTCCAAGCCTTCCCTTCATCGATCAACACTCATATCTGGGGTCTCTCAATCTTGGTGAACCAATATCTGACTTTGAGTTTTGAGGTCCATCTTGTCCACCTCTTCTAAAGTGCCTTCCCATAACCTTATTTGTTGCTAGACCCCAATGTTTGCCAAAAAATCCACTACTTTGTTTCTAGATATTTTCACGTTACAGAAGGAGACCCCAAGGCCCATAGCTATCCTAGAAACAAGTTTATCCAATCTAAAATCCAATGGGAAATTCTCTGATACCTTCAAAACTTTTTTCCCATTCCTGAGGTTCTCTGCCATTTTCAAATTAACAATCGAGTACCCTTCAAGAATCACTAGGAGACACCTCATGTTGGAAACAAACTCAAGGACCTGTAGCAACCCTTCGAAATAAATGACATTATTTGTGTCCATCCCTAAGTATCCCCAATATATACAAACTATATTCCCATGGTGATTACGGATAACACCCCCAAATCCCTCTGAGTCGGGGTTACCTTTTGAGCCACCATCAAAATTTAGCTTGAAAAATCCTTCCAAAGGTGGAGACCGAAGTGTTGGGAATCTCACCACCGCCCTCCCATCTATAATTATACCAATGAACGGTGGAATGGACCAAACTTCCCATTCTAGGAGTATTTTGGTCTGGCGATCATCCTCTTGCAGATCACAATTAGACCAAGCAGTTAGCTTTAATGTTTCATGGATGTGGGTTTTCACCAGATTCCATACTTCCTCCAACAAATGAGTTTTGTCCCTAAAAATGCAATGGTTTCATTCTTTACATATATCCTAGAGAACAAATCTTGTAAATAACTTCCAAATTTTTTTGACCATACAATTCTAGAATCGATTGACTTTCCATTCAATTATGGTTAGGTATGGACACCCCCTGACTCTAGAAGATTGACGAAATATTTCAACCCCTCTATCCCAAAGAGCTTTTATGAATAGGCATAAATCCAAATGATGATTCATGGAACCTTCCTTTGATTAACAGAAACAACACCATGTGGGACTAATGCATCTGTGTATTGTGATATTGTCCTCCATCGAAAATATCCTCCTGTAGACTAGCCATAGGAAAGTATCCATTTTTGGAAAAGGATTATAATACCACAACTTCTTCCATTCTGGGAAATTCTAGAGATCCTACCAATTAGAAAAGATACCATAAGCATCCTTTATTAATAATGTCCCTTTGGCCGAGTTCCCACAATGTAACTTGTCCCGGTCTTCATTTTCTTGAATACTTATTTCTCGTAACTCCTTCCATAGACTGTGGATTTCCTCCTTCCCACTTAGGATATGAAATTCCCCTTGGGGTATCTAGGACCTTAACTTACTATTATGTTGTGTTTGACCCCAATAACCCTACACCTTCGACCCCTGTAGGAGTTGTCCCATCCTCCAAGACTCAGCATATGCACCAAGTCTGAAAATGGGAGGGAGTTGCTACCATGAGTCCTTCTAGAAGTATGTCGATTCTCCATTATTGACTTCCTAGAAACTATGGTCTTGAGCAAAAAATTTCTTGGATCTAGCTGAATTCCAAATGCGAGAACCAACCTAGAGTTCATTGAATATGATTAAGTCCTATTTCATCCATTCCCTAGCATACTTATAATGCTAGATATGTGCCCATGGTTCTTCTTCGTGGGAGACCCATAGCCACAAGATTTCTTCTCCCATCACTAAATTGCGTCTCTCCTAGTCTCTAATCCAAATCCATCCTTTTGACTTTGGATGAAACAACAAATTCCAACTCACCAAAATCCATTTTTTTTGTCCTCATAACCTCTCTAGAGGAAGAATCTTTGTATTTGTCATATTTTCCTGAGAACTGCTTTGGGAGTGAAGAGGACTGAGAATAAGTATGCATACATGGAAAGAAACACATACTTTACCATATTTAACCTACTAGGGAAGTTCAATGGGTGAACCACCCAACTTGCTAGTTTTTTCCTCATTCTATCTAACATCTCTCTCCAGGAGACCTATCAAATTATTGAATATGACAAGGGAGCTCCCAAGTATTTGGATGGAAGGGAAATCCTTTAAACTTTAAGATGCATAGAATTTTCTGCTACATGACCTGCAGGGTGTTAAAGAATAATATTTGAGACTTCCCCTCATTGGCCTCTAGACCTAAGGATTTGTGGAAAGTCTTGAGACTGTGTTTGAATGCCTTAGATTCATGAACCGACACATGTCCCATTAGCATAGTATCATAAACGAATTGTTGGTGCATTTGCACATCAACATGCAGGTGGAGGGAAAGGCCTTTGAGAGTGATGTCCCAAAGCAACGCTTTAAATAACTGACCCAGTCCTTCATCCATCAAGATAAACAAAAAATGGGAAAGAGGGTCCCACTTTTGTATACTTGTCAATGGTAAAAAGCAAGGTCAAAGGGAACCCATTCACCAACATTGAGAAGAAATCAGAAGAAATTGGGTTGTGAATCCATGTTACATATTCTTCATTGAAGCCATATGATCTCATAAATTCACTTAGATACTTCCAACTCACCGTGTCATAATATTTATACATATCAATATTGATCATCATGCCCAGTTTCCAAGTTGTTTTTTGAGAATGGAAAACCTCATGAACTATTTTTCGTCCCTCAACAAACCCTAATTTATTAGAATAAATTAGGTTCGAGAGAAAATGCTTCAACCTATTGGATATAACCTTGAAAATGATTTTGCAAATGACATTACATAAAGAGATGGGTATGAATTTATCTAGGGAGTCCTCACCTTTGTGCATGGGGATTAAGGTAATAAATGTGGCATTGAACACCGAAAGTACCCCCAAGAGGAACGAGAATCCATCCCAGTATGGGATTAGGTCCCAAAATGGTGGAAAAAAATGACCATGAAGCCATATGGGCTAGGGGATTTCCTTTTATCCATTTGATTTTCAACCTCCTCTACCTCCCTCAATGAAACATGTTGCATTAATAATTTGTTTTGGTCCTATGAAAATAAAGCAGGGATATGTTGAGTGATCCTTGTTGCATCTATGGATTGGTCATGTGATGTCTCCTCCATGATGTTCTTAAAATACCAAACCAATTCGTTATCGATATCCTTTCTTTCCTCTAGTCTCGTTCCATTTTCATCTTTTAGGTATGAGATCCTATTTTGTTTGTAGTGCTAGAGCATCGAACGGTGAAAAAAATTCATGTTCCATTCCCCCTCTTTCAACCATCAATTCCTTGATTTATTCTTCCAAGACATCTACTCATGTTCCTCTCTTCTTTCTACTTGTTCCATGACTTGTATTTCCTCACTCCTCAAAGCCTCATCAAACCCCTTTCTCACTCTGTTTATTTGTATCTCTATCAACTATTGTTCCAAATGGCACTTATCTACAAATATATTATGAAAGACATTCCTATTCCAAAATCTTATTCTATCTTTGACTACCTTTATATTCTACTGGAATTGGTACATATGGGATTCCCTCCTCTACTCCTCTTCCTCCCACCACTTTGTGACTGTTTCCTTAAAATACAGATGGGAAATCCTTAAATCTTCAACTCTAAATGTGATTTTTCTAGTTAACCACCCATTGACCGAAAATAAGCTAATTGGACAATTATGGCCCAAGCCTGCAACTAGAAAAATAAACAGCTGAATATCCTCTCCATTCATGATAATACATTCATTACCAAAAATTTATTTAGTGAGGAATTTATGTGTCATGCCCCCCTTGTCTGTTATTCCATGTGAATAGATGATTGCTAGTTTCCATGTCCATGAGATGAATATCTTCATTAGGGATCAACGATTTTCATTGGAGGACTCCAAAATACTCCACCCCCTTCTTCTCCTCAAGAGAGGAGATCGTATTGAAATCCCCTACTGTAATCTAGTGTTTCATGTCTACCCACTCAGTGAGAGCCATCAAATATTGGATAAACCTTACCTTTTGAGCATGGGCCTAAGGACCTTATAAGTTGGTGATAACTCCCTTAGCCAAAATATTTTGGCCTTGGTTGCTATGAATCTATGTGTCACCACAAATTTAGAAATATTGATAACTTCCAGATACCAAAAGGTGGCAATGCCACCTTCCAACCCTGCCAATGCCACGTCTTCCATTGTGTTTCATTTTCTTACCTTCCTAGCGACTTCTGTAATCCTTTCTATCAAGAACTTAGTTTCTTAAAGAAATAAAACTACTAGTTTCTCCTCATTTATATTATTTTTAAGCATCCTTATCTTCTAGAGGCTGCAAATACCCCTAATATTCTAGGACATTATCTTCATCGGGATAAATTCTTGAGAGTAGCCTTGATCATTAGATATTGGCCTGAGTCCACAAGCATTGCACCCACCTCTGTTATTCTCAATATATTGCTTCTTATTCCCCCTATTTTAATTTCATCTTATTTTCCTTAATTGTACCCCCAACAATCCTCAAGTCCTTGGATTTGGATGACTTGAGAATAGATTTCTAGAGAAGATGAACCTGATCATGGGGGGAGACATAACCCTCCTTTTTGTTTGATAAATCCTCTTCTATTTCATCTAGATTCAATTCTCCTAGCTCCACATCCTCTTCTTCTCCCATCATATCCACAAATCCCTTATCAGGAACTTGAGTATCCTCCATTATTTTATGTCCATTTATCCCCTCCTTGTTAACTCTCGACGATTCCCCTCATCCATCGGTATCCATTGTCTCCATAGGTTCAACCTCATTCTATTGTAGCTGATTCAGAGTGTCATATATATTAGAGATCAATGAATTTTGAGCTACTCCTCCACCTTCTTCTTTACACCCCCATTTTCTCCTTTGAGGGAACTTAGTTAATCCATCATTATCCACTTACTCCTTTTGTTTTTCGAGCATAAATGTATTATTCCTCGAGAGCTCCTTAAAAAGATGGCCATGCTTATGGCATAACCTACCTCTAAATGGTATATCCTCATAGTCTAGAAGTTGAACCCAGTCCTCATCATCCCAAGTGAGGGTTATCATGCATATGGAAAATCCTTTGAGATGTCCATATAAACATATATCCTTGTGTAAGAGGTGTATCTAGCCCCTTTTTTCTGATTTGATATTTTTACAAATTATCCCAAGGAATTTCCAATGTTTGTTAGTATTTTTTGCTCCCATTACTCACTAGGTAGAGAATACAGTTTGATCCAAATGGGATCTTTCTTCAAATCCTTACAATATGGGTTGAATCTTTCTCACCATGGAGTGATAAAGAGCCCGACTGAGAAAAATTAATACAACCCACCCTCGATATCCTATCAATATCTTCCTTATTGACAAACACTATTGTGAATAAACCATTAGAACCCAAATGGAGATAATAATGGATTTGGGGTTTCCACATCGCCTAGATCCATTTCACCAAGTCCTTCTTAGTCGACCAAACCCCAATGAACTTCCCAATTAGGGCTTATTCCTTCATATACTCAATCTTACCCCTGGTATTTTCCAATCTAATGAGAAAGGTAGGGTTATAGTATGATTTTGGAATGCATATTCCCTGCCTAGCACTTCTACTTCCCACATTAGAGATATTCTCCCTACCCACCCTGGATCAACCCTCCTCCTTATGTTCCTTGTTCACCCCTTCTTTGCGCTCTTGGCTTACTTAGAGTATCCCTTGATCTTGGAGGGAGGGTGTGGATCCCTCCCCTGGAAACCTCCACCTGTCTGCGCAACAAGCCTCCTGCTAGGTCGATCCCCAACTTGATCCCAATAACTACTCCATGCTTGAAACCCTAGATTCTCCCCTTAGTTTCTCTATCTCTGTTATTAGTTTAGTTTTGTTGTTGTTTCCTAATATTAGTATAATTTCTTTAGTCACATTTTATTCTATTTATTTGTATTCCTTACTAGTGCCCTAAACTATCAATCATAACTCATATGGATTTATGCTAAAACTAACTATTGATTATTCAATCATAAATCATGGATTTATGCTAAATTAACTATGAATTATTCAATCATATCTCACATGGATTATGTTAAAACTAATGCAAATACAACATTTGTTTTATCAATATATGTTAAAACTAGTGCATTAAAGTGGAAAGGTCTCTCCCTTGTTTCAAACAATGATAGATTGTGAAAAATATAGAAATAAAAATATTGAATTGTGTTTTGCATGTGCTAGTTGTACCCAACATTGATATAAGAATATTTTGTATAGGAAATTATTTGTATTGTTTCAATTGAATGACTAAAGGTGATAAATATCAATAAATTAATTTTGTCTCATACCATGTTACAGTATGAAAAAGGGTGGCCACAAACTACATCAAAACAAAGTAGTAATAAACAATCCTGAGAATATGAGCACAACTTTATTTACTAAGTATAATTAAGTCCCAAGTAATTGGACATCCAACAACATTGTTTTTGGCCACAAAAATATAAACCACTTCTCTTAGTGAATATTTGCAATCAAAATATATAAAGTGGAATCAAGTAAAATGACAAGAAAATATATAAGTTGAATAATTAGGTATTGATCGTAAAGTTGCATAGCTAAATATAATGACAATTGAAATTGTGTTTTGTCATACTAGTACTCCAGAAAAATTAGGGGGGGGGGGGGGGGAATTTACCCCATGGGATAACTTTCCATATTTTTTTTTTCTAAAAAAAGATTCATCAATTTCTATTTTTTCTAAATTAATATGCCAAAATTCTACATGATAAAAATCTTTTACTCTGAACATCACCAAAATTTGTCCATAGGTATATAACATCCTTAGAAATTTGAATATTTTTACCAAAATATTTCCAAATATTTTATGGTTGTAAATTGAAGAATTAGTAAGATTCACCAAGGTTTATACACTTATATATTCCTCCATGTCTTGTAGCAATGTTAATTAATAAAACTATGTCTAAAGTTACAAGAGTCTTAGTGTTGTCAAATGGTCTTAAAAACTTTAAGTAGGGTGTTTCCTAAACTAAAGGATATCAAAGTTATCTTGAGAACATGATTGGTGTTAGTGTATGAATCAATATAACAACCTTTTGGAAAAATAAAAGTCATTAACTATTTATGATACCGATGATGGGAAAACAAGACCTATGCAAAAAATATTAAATGGGTGGAAACACATTCATCGAAGAAAAATAGTTTTATATGCCCAAACTCTTACCATATGCTAAGCAATAAGTTTGGGAGAAGATGGATGTCTACGTGGAACATTCTAAATGAAGGTTGTATCATGAAATGTGAGTGGGATTAAAAACCTAATGAAGAAGTTGAAGGTTCATAGAGTTAACCTATTGGTTTCATAATTGGATATTTGGTGTTTGTAGGAGGTTACAGTGATAGATTGTTGTGTTAAACATGGTCATAAATTAAATTTTTCCCAGTGAAGTTGTGTTATGTATCTTGAAAAATAAGTATGAGGGGAATTTCCCACTCTCATCTCACATAAGCTATCATCTTGAATAATTGATTCGACTAGTATATTGGTGTAGGTACTCCTTTAATATTGATGGTAGTGTTCTTAGCCTTGTAACTTGCACACCCCCATCAAAGTAGAAGAGATAATAGTTTTGTGGGAGTGTCTAAATCGGTATCTAATGAAATTTGACTAAATCTTGTGTGGTGACTTTAATAATGTGGATTCTTAGGATGAAAAAATGGGGTTAATATGGTCCAAATACACCAACAAGAATGTATGACCTACAATGTACTTAAGGCTCAATGTTGACCTCTATAACCCAAATAAGTATCAAAAATTGAAATCATCTAAGATGTGGTTCACTTGGTTTAATATTAGGGTCAATTTTGAGAAAGTTATGAACTGGCTTGAAAGAGCAATGATTCATATTATAACGCTTACTTTTTTATTGTGATGGTTAGACATATGTATAAGTGATTGAGGAATTAATTATCTCTTACCACCAACCAATTGTGTTTTCATTTTCAAGGAGAGAGGTCCATATGTGATTTCTAAAGTTTTCATCCCTTCTTAATGTATCCACTTGCATAACACCACTTGTGCTCAAGTCATTATGTGGTTGGATTGAATAATGAATAATTCCATAGAATTAATTGTAAATTTCTTGTAAGGGTTCGATTAACATATTTTTATTATGCTTCACTCTTATCATAAAGTGCATACAAAGTAATTTGAATATGTCTCTCAATGAATTCATTTCACTTGCTATGCTAAATCCTTGCAATTGAGAGCGGTTGAAAGCTTAGAAATTTCTTGAAGGTGGATGAGATTCAATAAACCTAGAGTCCCAAGTTCACTCTCTCATGTAGAAGTCGACACTGGGACATACCCACTAAGGCCTTTCCAAAACACTAATAAGAAATATTACAAAAGAATTGGAGCCCTAACTTAATGCTTGAATACATTTCTTGGAAGGATGACTAACCAAGAGATGGCTCAACTAGTGTGTTTCAAGCACTATTGTATTAGTTTTATATCTCAAGGAATGATAGATGCACAAAGTGTGCCCATATTATAGTGATTCATTGACCTTGTCCCTTGAAAATTTTCCCTATAACAAGAAAGATTTTGTGACTATCATTTAGATAAGAGTTGATCATAAAAATCTACCCGCAATGATAAATTCAACTATTTAACTAGAGATGGGGCAAAAAACGTGATATTCAAATGTAGATTGATTCAAGAAATTGAAAGTGATGAGGGTACTCGCTATTGGCTAAGAATGTTTCCCCATACTATCCATAACAACCTCATACTGGTTTCCTTCATCCCTTGGAGAACCATGTGAAACATCCATCCCAATAATAATTGTTGGTTTCATGGATATATTAGTCATCATATGCCTAGATTTTATATCTAACATAGAGATGAGACCACCAACCTATGCATTTATTTTCAAAGCCACATTTATTAAATATTGGTCCTTCACCATTTACACATTTAAAGGGCCAATACATTGATTAATGACCCCCAAGTTAGGCATGAACTTCCTCCTCAAAGGACCATAGATATCATTGTTATTCCTCTTTTGTAAGATGTAGAGAATAAATTGAGGTGGCCTTGGAAATCCAGACTTCATATGACTTAGCATTATTTCCACCTTGTCAATAGGGTTTCCATTTTTGTCTTGTGGTGTCTCTTATAAAAGTCCCAAATAGTTGACCATTACTAATCATCTTTTTGGAAAATTTCACATCACATGGTCATTATTTCATTCGAAAGAATTCTTGAATAGAAACATGCAATTTCCCCTTCTCCATTTTTTGATGCCTCGGCCATAGTATTGATGTTGAAATTACAATGATGATTTCTTGGAGTTTCTTCCATATTTTCAAACTTCATCATGTGTGAGTCAAGAATTCAACCATATAAGAATACAAACTATTTATCAACATTGATATTTTAGGCCTTTATTAACGGGTCAGAATTGTAATTGTTGACATCCATTGTCTTCAGTAACACTTGCATTTGTTCATCTGTATTTTGTCTAGATTTATCCATAAGTGATACATATGTTTCGTTAAGTAGAAAGAGACCTAGTATATTTCTATCTTGAGAGGATTTTACAAATCTCTATTAGAAGATAATTGTTTTTTTCTCCCTACATCCAAGCATAAAACATCGCCTGGAATCTACAATGAAATTTATTTTCTATTTACAAAGTAATCATACACCAACATATCCATTGTTTCAAAAATATCTTCTTGGTTGTATTACTCATGTGTATTGATTTTTCTCAACCTTCTATGCATTGGATTATTAAAACCATGGGCACAGTAGTGGACATATCTTTGCATGTAAGTGAAGTGATTAGACTTATGCATGAGGAAAGGTAGAACTAGGTCTTTGAACAATATTACCTGCACATGGTTGGACTTAACATGGGAATATCTATTTTGAGAACTTTCTTATGGGCCAATTTCCCATAATAGAATAAAATAAGGAAGAGAGATTAATCCAACATACCAATTACAAAAGACAAGATCAGATGATCCTAAAGCTAGGTATCCTTGAAATATATATAGGATCCAAATAGTACAATTACAATTCTAGTTGACCATACCATTTAAAATTCATTCAACCAATAAATAAAATACTAATATAACAATATAAATGGAATGTTATAATATATAGGGATTAACATGCCCCTCCCCTTCAAACAAGTGTTTTCCTCAATACTTGATTAATTATGGATGTTGCTTCGTAAATAACTCATCTTCCCATGTTGAATCTTCTATTGGCCTATTCTTCCACTTGATGAGGTACTCAGTAATTGCTCAATACCAATTGTTATGCACCAAATTCCCAAAAGAGAAAAAAATAAGAAAGAGAGAGTAATCCAACACCTTAAGAGTGAAGAGAAGATATGAGTAATTAGAGAGATTCTAAATAATCCATTTAACTAATTATGGATGTTTCTTCCTAAATAATTCATATTCCCATGTCAACTCTTCTATTCGCAAGTTATTCCACTCAATGAGGTACTCATTAATTTAACGATACCAAATGTTATGTACCAAATCCCCAAATCAACATAAAATAAGAAAGAGAGAGTAATGCAATGCCTTAAGAGTGAATAAAAGAGATGGGTCTCTTTGAGGAGTCAACCTACTTATACAATGTACCAAATAGCCAAGACAAGATGAGATGATCCTAAAGCTAGGTCTCCTTGGTATATACATAAGAGACAAAGTGTACAATCACAATTATAGCAGACTATACAATTTACAAGTAAGGTCCCAACTGACCAATTAATACAATACTAATATAATAATGTAAATGTAGTGTTACCTATATAGGGCTTAGCAAACTTCCTTTTGCATGGACTATTCTTCACTATGTGTGTTAGATTGATCATGTGCACTATGCATTAGATTATTTTTTGTGATGCACATGGGTTCATTCTTATATATATGTGTTAAATATGGTGTAACCTAGGCACATGAGAAAAGGTAACATCTTTACGTGTGGGTTTGATCTCACCTAGGGCATAATGAAAATAATCTTTGCACATTTATTACCCATTCCTCCAACAATTCATAGCTCATGGTGAAAGTAGTAGTAGTTGTTGTTCTTCCTTGAGAAGCACAATGAGATATTCTCATGGTAAAAAATTCCAATAAATTACACTCCATCAAATGGAATATATTCATTTGGAACTCAATATTTTACAATTTAGATGAATAGGGTATTTATGGAATTATAGGCCAATTATTATTCATGTGTTCTAGGCCCAAACCCATTAATGTTTCTTTAATTCTTATGAGTACATAATATTTTAAAAATAGTGGTTTACTCACCTAAAGCATAAAATAATGACCTTTGTTATAAGTGCACAAGTTCTAATATCACCCCCCTCCCCCCCCCCAACCATTGATCGGTTATGTTATGTTTTGGATTTGAATTGTCACCGATGGTATATCGGGGCATGCGGCATATATTATGACGATCATCATGTAAATATGCATCTATAATTAAAAATGAACCCGACCAGCTACGATCGCGGCAATTAAAATGAGAAAGGGGCATGATTTTCACAAGGATAAGGATGTGGGGGAAATTTGTCAAACCTTGACCAATGAGAGAAAAAACCATATGTCTTCTTCCTTTGTTTTATTCCAACCACTTTCATTAAGAAAGGCTGTTGGTGGTTGAGGAAATTATGGTCTTGGAAGTGGGGTGGCAGGACTGTCAGTCCTCACCCACATGCACACTCTACCCATGATTTTGCTATTCATCCCCTCATGCAGACATTTCTTCCTTTTCATGAGTCGCTAAACACCCACGCACTGCAATTTCGCGTCCTCCTGGTAGCTGTTCACCTTCACGTAGGAGTGGAATTCTCGTTTGCTCTCTCACGCACAGAACCTTCTGGGTTTTACCCACGTAGTTTCTTCCCCTGCGGATTTGCGGATGATGTGGTCGTATCCACTCCCCACCGGCTGATTGTGGGTTCTGCATTGTTGCTCACGCTCACCCACAGGCTGGGAGACTGTAATTTCTTCCCCAGCATGGTCTGTATATGTTTTCTTGGTGATCTCGTTGCCCAAGACGGGCTGTGTTTTTCCCACGTTGTTGGCTGTGGTTGTTGTGGTCTTCCTTACATGTTGGGGACTATTGTAAATTCGCCCGAGAGTCATTTTGGCCACGATAGGGCCAAGAATGACTCTGAATTCATTTTCCCTGTTTAAGCTGTGACAGCTGACTTAATTGCTTGAGTGCAATGGTTGGTCTTCGGACGGTGAGAGGAGCAGGGATGTTGGCTTAGATTTTCTTGATAAACCTGGTGGCTGGAAACCACAGAGACAGAGCTAGAGGGTTGGCCTTCTTCTCCATCACCCATGAATAGCACTGGAAGGGAATGCAGGGCATGAGGGACTGTGTAGCAGAGAAGGGACTGATTCCTTGTGTTGGGTGTGTTTGGGTGTCTTAGAGGTCAGGCTAGTTCTGGTGTAGGTGTTCTTGGCTCTGTAATGAGCTCACCAGCTTAGCAATTTGCCTTCCCCAGCTCCTTGGTGGCCTGATAAACTCAACTGCGTTGGCTTGGCTGTGTTTTGTATATTCCTGGCTATGTGTAAGCCTGCTAGTTCCCTTATTCCTTGGATAATCATGCCCAGTTCGGGGGTGGCAGTGCTGCTGAGAGATTAAGGATCACGCTGGCCTATGGTTGGGTGGAACGTTGCAGCGACGTAGCTGGTTGCGGATCGAGTTCATCATAAGATAAGTGATTTTGTCCATTTTACTTCTGCAATCTTAATTTATGTTAATGAAATTGATGAACATGTTAAATGAACACATGCATGTATGAATGTTGTTGGTTTCCGCTGTGTATGATGACTAAACTGCATCTGTGCATGATAAGCAATCCTGTGTGCATATTCTAGTTAAAATTTGCTTTAAGCATTATGTTTCAGTCCTTTTATGCATGTACATGTTCATGGGGGCTCTTAGCCCGGGTGTTTGAAGCTTGTAGTCACGTCCTCTTCGCCGGTCGAAGGCATGGGGACGTGACAAAATTGCATTTAGAAAGGAACGATTTATATGTTTTGGACATATCAACCTCTTTGTAATGGGGACTATGGAGAAATATCCATGTGAACATTGATGAGGTTTATTTGTGCCATAATCAAGTTTTTTTCCAAACAAAATTTCCATATGAAAGTAATTCTACTGGAATTTTTAAGAAATAAACATGTGCCCTATCAAGCCATTTTTTCCAAGAGAACTAAGAAAATCTTCATGACAAAGTTGGTTGGATGGGTGTCATTAAGGTAAAATGTCACCAATTATATTTCAAGAAGAACTCTTTTAACTTTCTTAGGTTAATTTTAACAACCATAAAAATTTATCAAAAGTTGGTCTAGGAAGGCCCTTTCCTCAAGAATAAATGAAATAAAGGACCAAGGGATGCCTAAATGGATATGAATGCATATGTGCATGGATGCATAACTACTAAAATACTAGTTTTCTCAAGATATATTGCACATAACAACATCCTAGTAATGTCAGTCTAATGCCTACTTCCTCAAATCTAGAAATTTACTACTATGTTATTGGATCCAACTATTGAGAATCAAGGGTCCATGTTTCTATATATCTAAATCAAAATCCACTATGAATATGTTTTCAATTTCAAATAACTAAGGATAATAGAACAAATTTTGATGGATAATAGGACAACTTTCATGTTATTGATATTCATTGAGTATGCATATGTTTCATGATAACTTTGTGCCTTTCAAAGAATGTTATAGTATCCAAATACCCCTTGTAGATTTCATCCGACCTCTAGTTTCCAAACAGTTTCATCCGATGTGTAAAGGATAAACAAAATTTCAACGAGTGATTATGTGCTAAGCTTCAATGAACTATGCAATTTTTATAACCTGTGAAGTTCTAAGTATTCACTTGGAAAAGGGAATTAGATGCATGTTTTCATACTTGTGGGATCATAATTGTATTCCTATAGTGTCATTAATTTTTCAATCCCAAAAACTTACGAGGAAATTTTCCTAGGTCTCAAAATGTCAAATCATCATGTACTTGAAATTATGAAAAAAAATATTTTAGTAAAAGTCCAAATCTTGTAAACTATGGTTCTTTCCTCAAATTAAGTTATGTTAGCTCATCTAGGATATTGGTTATACATACCTTCAAGGAATTAAAATACATTGGAAAAATTCATGAACGACTAAATTATTTCAATCTAAGAACAAGGCTCATTAGCTTCTAGTGCACCTCATATGCAACACTTTCTGAAAGTGTTGATTATGTTGCTAATTCAATGACAAGACAATGAAAGATATTGTAGAGCATGTTTAGAAACCCTAAACATGGTTCATATTACTTTGAATAGGTAATATTAACATCAAATTCATAGGGTATAGGAGCATTCTTGATTAAGATGCATGTGATCCGATATAAGTAAATAAAACAAATTGCTAAGAAAATCACTAATGATGCAATTGCTACTTACTATGTAATTACATGAGACACTAGATGAATTAAATAAACATTTAAGAAAAAAATTTGAAATGAGGGACATACCATCATCAAGCTCAATTATGAAAACAAGTCTAAGAAGAAGTGAAGCTAGGCTAGCAAGCCTTAGTAAAATTTGGAAGCACAACCTAAGGTCGGTCAACTTGGGGAGTTGTTGAGGCCTTAACATGCAATCCTTCAAATCTAATATTTGTTCTATGCTCTCTCACATAGGTCCATATAACTATTTTTATTTTGGACTTTATGTTTTTATAGCCCTTTGTGCATCTACTAATGACTAGGTTTTTCTTATGGAAACTACTTTCACAACGCACTTTTTGTGTTTATAAGAGCTCGATCGAGCTCATGATCTCAACCAAGAAAAACACATAATCAATCCTCATGAGACATTTATTAAATTATAGAAACGCTTGATCAAGGGTTTACCTAACTCTCGATTGAGCTAATTCAAAATATGTATTTTCTAGTCTACATGTGCATTACTTAGATTTCATTCTCAAATCTGCTCCCACTCAGTATACTCTAGTATGTATATTTATTACCTAACTTTTTTTCTTTAGTTTATCCCATAATGATGTGCGACCTAGGAATTTAGAAGAAGATAGAAACCCTGAACCTAATCTATCTATCCATTGCTTCATGAAAACCCTATTTTGTTGAATTAATGCATGGAGTTGGAGGTTCAACCAGTGTTGAAATTGTCACATTGGAAACCAGAGTGGGAGATGAACTATATGTGTGCTAGTATGTTGGTATACTTCATAGCCATATCTCATCCTTCATTACATATGTGTGTTATCCCTTCAATGTTCTTCGAGTCTTTTACCTATCAGAATTCTGCAATTGTGAGTATTGCAAAGGACGTCTTTGTCGAGGATAAAACAGATTGTCTAGTAGCACCAACATTTACATATGCATGAGTTCTAAGCTATCATTTGACTACTAGAGATAAAATATAAAAGGAATGAAGGAAAGAGGTTTGAGTTGGCAGTATTATACTTCTTCTCTCTTTTAAACTTTGAAATTCCCCTTCTCTATAAATATATTTGATATGCTGAAGAATATTATGGAGGGATGACATATTTCTTATTTGTAGCATTCCATTCTTGGTTATTGCACCCTTGAAAATATTCAAGAAATTTTAAGTTTTCATGGGTAGCTTATTTTTGTTTTAATGAAAGTAATACTCTATACAAATTAAAGAAAATTATGTTTTGTTAACTTGATTTCTGACTTGTATAAAGGAAGGAGGTATATTATGCTTAAGAGAATGTATTTGAAGTGATTTCATCTTCAAAATGCATTCGATTGTCTCTTCTATATGTGTGGTGATCATTGCAAAAGATAATTACCAAAAATTGTAAAGAAATATCAACCACACTCTTATTTTTAATGACCTATGGAAAGGCAATTGTGGAGAGAATGACACTGCACCTATAAAACCTACAATAGACAAAGAACTTGCAATATGGAAGAATAAAGACAAGAAATCATATGCATTTATTGTTTCTAAAATAAGTGAAGTAGTGAGTTGTTATATCATATATATTAAGGATTTTTATGGTGCTTTGAAGAAATTGAAGGACTTGTATGGCTCACACATAGAATTGGAGCTCATTAAATTATTGGTGAATCTCTTCAACCTAGAGTTGAAGGATCATGATACCATGGATTTAGCATAAAAAACTAAATCCATTATGCATGAAATTGATGCCTCTGGTGTGAAGGTAGAAATTTCTCTCACTTCCTTCATCAAACTCATCTACCCCACATTTGACTCTTTGGTGGAGAAAGTTGTAGAATGCGAGAAAGTGTTTTGAAAGAAAATAGTTCATCTCATTAGAGAGATCATGTTCCTTTATTAGAAAGGAGATAATCAATCATATGATTCTTCTAGAGGTGATGACAGTAATATAGGATGTGGAAGAAATAATTTCAGAGATAAGGGAGGTAGACATAATCAAGGTGAGAGATATGAACTTCATTGTGTCCATTGTGGCAAGAATGGATGTGAGGCAAAGCCATGTAGAATTACATGGGAGACGATCATAGAGAAGAAGTAGCCAAAATAAGAAATGGTAAATCTCTTAAATCAAGTAATGTTCCTACATATTCTCAATTTATTATTGCACATTGAAATATTGGTATAAATGAAGTTCTAGTCAATAATTCATTTTCTTCTTGGAGAAACACCTGGGTTTCTTGACGTAGGTGCTACTTGCCACATGAATTCTAGGAAAAAATTATTTAAAGAACTGAATGACAATGTAGAAGGTATAATATACTTTACAGATAGATCCAACCTCAAACCTAAGGGAATTGGCACCATCAATCTCAAATTGCCTAGATTCCCATATTTTATGTTGCATAATGGTCTATGTCTTCTAAAGTTGTAGAGGAACTTATTGTCTCTCGTTATCACATCAAAAAAAAGGCTATTCCATTCACATGGTTGATGGAAAAGTTGAGATAAGGAGATATTTTGGCAACCAAGTCGTCATGATAGTATTAATCTATCACAGTAATCTAGGGACTAAAACACAGTCTCATAAGAGATTTCGGACAATTAAGCATGAAAATGGCATAATGGTGCTGCAATTGGAGTAGCAATGCTGTATAATTAATAAATAATGAGTAATACAATACAATGATCATGCAAGGTGCATGAATTCCAATACAATTCGAATTCCCAAGGAGGTCATTTGAATTGAATGAATGGGTGTAGCTTAACTGAATGTAAGCCACAGTAAACACACCTAGTTAACCCACTAATCAAGTCCAAATTGACTCAACTAAGTCCTAACTGAAGTCGTAGTGCAATGGATGACTAAGTCTAACTAAAAGTAGCTCAGACACATGTCACTACATTCCAACCAACAAGTGGTAGTGCATCATTAACTCCAATGAACCCCGATGAGGTTAACTGAAGTCAAACTGGTCATTAGAGGTGGTTAGAGGTGCCCTAGTTGACTCTAGTTCATAAATATTAATAAAAATAATCAATATAATGAGTGGAGGCACCTTCACCACTTAGCTTAACTGATTGTAACAATCAGTTAGCAATTAGGTGCATTTATGACACTCAAATCACCCCCAGAATGCTCCCTATTTGAAGGAGGAAGCCCAGAGAGCCTCCCTGAATGAAGGAGAAGGCTTAGTTGGTCTCCTTGACTGAAGGTAGGCATGGGTGTGCTCATGTTGATGTCATAGTGTGCTCATCTGATGCAGATTAAGTCAATAAAACTTAGGATAGTGGTTTAACAAGGCCAAATTGACCAAATTAAGTGTGCATGTTGGGTAAATGTCTACAACACCCCCCCTTAAGCTATACTCGGGAGAAGTAAAATAAAGTGCATGAAAATGCTAGGGCCCTGGTAACAAAGGCCATAGGTCATCCTGTACAATAATGTAACTCAAAAAATGCTCAAAAATAAATCTAAGTGAGGAAAAGAGGGAAAACCCAGTGGGAAAAAACCCCCCTTAAGCTAAACACTGAAAGTAGTCTAATCACCCTGATGAACTCACCCCCAACAGTGAATGGAGGTAAGTGAACTTCTTTTCTGAAAATATCTTAATGAAGATGTCTGTAATCTGCTCATCAGTAGGGTA
Source organism: Pseudotsuga menziesii (assembly GCA_001517045.1). Classification (NCBI taxonomy): domain Eukaryota; kingdom Viridiplantae; phylum Streptophyta; class Pinopsida; order Pinales; family Pinaceae; genus Pseudotsuga; species Pseudotsuga menziesii. The sequence goes on from LPNX010568315.1 coordinate 172,900, forward strand.
GTATTGCAGAATGATGGTCTTGTCATGCACTAACTCTCTGATGTAGTGCATGTGTATCTCTACATGCTTGGTCCTCTACCTGGTAACTAGATCTGTGGATATATTAATATCAATTTGATTGTCACAAAAGAGGACAATGGACAAAGTACTACTGATATCAAACTCTGAAAGAATGCCTTGCAACCAAACAACTTGGATGCAAGCATTCACCGCTCCTCGGTACTCGGCCTCTGCTAAAGACAATGCTATGGCATCCTGCTTTTTTCTAGACCAGAAAATGGGGCCACCACCAAACATGAAGACATATTCAGAAGTAGAATTCTGATCAATATAATCATCCCCCCAATCAGAAATCTGTGTAACTAACCAACTCTAGCTCGAAGTCTGCAGCATAGTGAATGTTGTAGGTCCTGGTTCCCTGAATATACTGGAGGATCCTCTTGGATTCCTTCCAATGAATATCATGAGGCTGCTGCATGTATATTGACAAATAATTCACAACATAACATATATCAGGCCAAGAATGAGTCAAGTAGAGCAAGCTACCTATCAGCTGTCGATAAATAGTGCAGTCCATGGGAGGTGTGCTTTTTCCTTCTTCAAGGCTGATCCCTGAAAGGAAAGGGAATGGAGTAGCCTTACATTCAGCCATGTTGAACTTGACTAAAAGGTCTGATATGTATTTTTACTAAGTGATCATTATCCCATCAATATTTTACTCAATTTCGAGCCCCAGAAATTGCTTCAAGAGCCCCAAATCGCTCAGTTCAAATGCATTGTGGAGAGCAGTTTTGATGACTGAAATAGAAGTAAATATGCTACCTGTAACCAGTAAGTCATCAACATATAAAACAATAATAATCAAATGACCATCATACTGCTGTATATACACATTCAGATCTAATTACACCTTTGGAAGTTTTGTGAGAGAAGGAAGGCATCCATCTTGGAATACCACTCTCTTGGGGCCTGTTTTAACCCGTATAGTGACTTCTTTAGTTTGCAAACCAAAGATGGATCAGAAATGTAGCCATCAAGATGATTTATTTATATATCCTCATGAATATATCCATGCAGAAAGGCAGGCTTAACATCCATATGATGCACTTCCCAGTGCTTAGATGCAAAAATTGCCAAAACTAGGCGGATGGAGTCCATTTTTGCAACCGGTGCAAAAGTATCATGGTAGTCCACACCTTGGACCTGGGAGAAACCTTTTGCTACTAGGATTGCCTTATATTTGTAGGTTGTGCCATTATCAACAACCTTATTCTGAAACACCCACTTGCATTGAACCAATTTCCTCCCCGGAGGAAGAGAAACTAGCTCCCAAGTAGTGTTTTTCTAAAGAGAAATCATCTCTTCATCCATGGAAGATTGCCATCTCGGATCCTTCTGAGCATGGTAGTAAGACTTAGGATCTGAAATTATCATTAAATAACAATATTCAGACAGCAAATAATAAGGACAAGAGAGCGCAATACCTTCTCTTTGGAAATCAGACCGGGTTCTCCTTGGATCAGCCGGATTTCCAATGTTATCACCTGCAGAGGAGAGTGTCTGTCGGGCCCAAGTTGGGAGATGATTTTGTACTTCAGGTTCTAATTAAGAATCTTATGTTTTCTATTCACTAATATAAAAAATCATAGGATCCAAATCAGGGTCATCACCCCCAATTCCATCATCCATATACTCAGTAGAATAGGAAGGAAATTCAGCAGTTTTCTCCTTCACTAGTTCTACCTCCTGGAGAGGCTCATTGAACATGACACTTATTTCAATGATGATCTATTTTTTTCTGATATCCAGCAGCTTGAAACGTTTAGATTCATTAGGATATCCAATAAACAGACATTTTATTCTTTGCGGTTGCAAAACCCTCCTTTTATCAAGCGGAATTCGGGCCCATGCAGTGGACCCAAACACCCTCAGATTCGACATCCGTCTTGTGTCCGAAATATGCTTTGAAATGGGTCTTCCCTTTCACAAATAAGTGTGGAACTATGTTCTGAATATATGATATAGCATGCATGGCTTCAGCCCACAAATTTGCAGCCAACTTCTTTGATTCCAACATACAAGTGGTCATCTCCTTGAGAGGCATATTCTTCCTCTCCACCACACCATTCTGCTAGGGAGTGTAGGGGACTGAATGTTGGATCTGAATACCACTTTGGGAACATATATGCAGTAGCTCATTACAGATATACTCCCTGCCATTATCATATCTCAAAATCTTGATCTTTTTGCCAGATGCATTCTCAATCAAAGCCTTCAATTCAGTGAATTTTTCCAAGACTTCCGACTTCTTTTTGATAAAATGGACCCATGTGTATCTGGAAAAGTCATCAATGAAAGTGAGAACATAACTTGATCCATTAATGGATGTGGTAGGGATGGGACCTCTTATATTAGAATGTATCAGTCCCAATATGCATAATGCTCGGCTTGCCTTCCCTCGATCAAACTTATGCTCAGGGTGCTTGCCAACAACACAGCCCTTGCAAATTTCGGTGGTAGCTTTGATGACCAGGAGGCCTTCAACCATATAATTCTTCTATAATAGCTGCAAGTATTTAAAGTTCAGGTGGCTGAACCTCTCATGCCACAGTATACTAACCTCATTTCCATGAGTCAGCAATTTGGTGGGATTTGCATCAGCCACAAAATGGGAGAACTCGTAGGATTTTGCATGATGATTTGCAAGGCATTTTGCTACAAGTTTTCCAGATGCAAGTTATGTGATCTCTACATCATCTAGGATAAATGGGACTCTCTTGGGCACTCCCGTATGTGTCATTTGATAAACACTTAGGAGTTTTGATGCAAGAGATGGTACATACAGAACATTGGAAAAATAACCATGCTCATGATCTACAGTACCTTGTCCTTCGGATATGATTGTGGAGTCATCTCCCATGTGGATGGGAATGGATTTTCTGGTCTCCAAAGATGAGAAAGAATCTCTTTCAGCCATCATGTGATTTGAAGCTCCAGAATCTATCAAAAGATATTTGGACTTTGAAGTGCTTGCCATGAGAGCATGACCTCTTTCATGCTGTGGTTCCCGATCTTGTTGATCTCTCCTCCGAAAGCTTTCCGAAAGATTGATGTGATTTTTCTCAAGAAGAGAAGTAGCTTCATTAAGTTTCTTTTTCATGTAGGCATGTTCAGGGTGGAAGCCCTTCCCGCAGTATGAACATTGACTTTTTCCTTTCCATGATGCCCTTTGCTTTTGTTCTTCTTCGAGTCGGAGGGCTCTTCATGCTACTGGTTTTCAACTTTAGGATTAGGAGCTTTGAATTTGGTTTTTGGGTTCGTCTTCTACTTTCCTTTACCCTTTAGATCTTTGGGCCCCGAAGCATAGAGGACTTGTCACGGGAGGATCTGATGATCCCCATCTGGACAAGCTTATCATAGAGGACTTGTTAGGGACTCAATGAAGGCATTGAGTGAAGGCATCTTCCATCCAGGGGTTGTGAGCTTCCCTGCATAGAATGTAGAGACAAACACCAAATAACCAGCTCCAATTTTGGAGAGTATGGCTAGGATGAGTTGATCATCCTCCTTCTCCACCTTACACTGCTTCAACAATAAGACAATGTTCTTGAACTTTGTGAAAAAATAATTCAAGGTCTCGAAATTGGTAGGTTGGAGAGACATCAACTCATTTTCAAGATGGTATACTCTCAAATCATCCTATTTTCCATAAAGGGTGTCCAATTTGTTCCAAATTTCCTTTGGATTCTTCAATCCCAAGAGATGGAAAAGAAGATCCCAGGAAATAGAGAGGCACAAGAATCCGAATGCTTCATCTTTCTTGTTCAAGAATCTAGTTTCACCTATCACATGAGTAGGCTCTTCTTTAGTGTCCATAGTGACCCAGTAGAGTCCTCTGGCACATAGCTGGATCTCCATATCTCCTTTCCATGAATGGAAATTGAACGGAGTCAAGAGTTCGACGGAAGAAGCCATCTCAAACTGTTGTAGCTAATGCTTTTCACCTGTTAAAACCTGCAAATCACAACAAAATGGGCACTGTAAGGTTGAACAGCCTGCACATTTTAAGCTTTCATCACACCCAACATATTTGATCAAGCAAGCTTGATCAACAATTCCTTAACTTGGGGTATTAAGTGGTAAGCCTTTGCTTCTAGTGCAGTGCTAGAATTTTGAGCTTTGCTCAATTTTTCATGCAAGATCTGTCAAAAACCATGTTTTTGAGAGATCTGAGCTTCGTCCCGCCATAAGATATGATACCATATTAATCTTTCATAGTAATATAGGGACTAAAACACAGTCTCATAATAGATTTCAGACAATTAAGCATGAAAATAGCATAATGGTGTTGCAATTGGAGTAGCAGCTCTCTATAATAAATAAAGAATGAGTAATGCAATACAATGATCATGCAAGTTGCATGAATTCCAAGCCAATTCGAATTCCCAAGGAGGTCATTCGAATTAAATGAATGGGTGTAGCTTAACTGAATGTAAGCCATAGTAAACACACCTAGTTAACCCACTGATCAAGTCCAAATTGACTCAACTGAGTCCTAACTGAAGTCGAAGTGCAATGGATGATTGTGTCTAACTAAAATTAGCTCAAACACATGTCACTACATTCCAACCAACAAGTGGTAGCACGTCATTAACTCCAATGAGCCCCGATGAGGTTAACTGAAGTCAAACTAGTCATCAGAGGTGGTTGGAGGCGCCCTAGTTGACTCTAGTTCATAAATATTATTAAAAATAATCAATATAATGAGTGGAGGTTCCTTCACCACTTAGCTTAACTGATTGTAACAATCAGTTAGCAATTAGGTGCATTTATGACACTCAGATCACCCCCGGAATGATCCTTGTTTGAAGGAGGAAGCCCAGTTAGCCTCCCCGAACGAAGGAGAAGGCTTAGTTGGCCTCCTTGACTGAAGGTAGGCATGGGTGTGCTCATGTTGATGTCATAGTGTGCTCATCTGATGCTGATTAAGTCAATAAAAATTAGGATAGTGGTTTAACAAGGAAAAATTGACCAAATTAAGTGTGCATGTTGGGTAAATGTCTCCAACAAATAGGATGGGAAGATGAGATATTATTGAAGTTGAAAACGACATCTACAAGGGCACAAAATTTTGTATAGCTCTCTTCTCATGATGAATATACATTGTCATCTAGTTTCTTCTGACATGATAGATATGGGCATGTCAATCATAATAGTATTTGTTTTTTGAATAAAAAATGGAATTTCTAGTTTCCCATAATTCCAAAGAATTTGAAGCAATGCGATGTCTATATCCTTCGCAAACATAATAATAAATCTTTTCATGATTTCAATTTTAGAGCATCTAGAAAATTACAAATGACACACTCAAATTTTTGTGGCCCCATGCTTGTTTTTATGCTAATGGTAATAAATATATCATGTCTTTTATGGATGATTACTTCATAATGTGCTAGGTTTATTTATAAGCATGAATTTAAAGCATTAAAGAAATTTCATGTATGGATTGAAAATGAAGCACATTCTATGAAAATCTAGTCACAGTAATCTTGGGACTAAAGCACAGTCTTACAAAATATTCAAGACAATTTACACACAAAATGACATAACAGTGTTTCAATTAGAGATACAGCTGTATATTATCAATAATTAATCATAAGTAGTGATGCAATGGCATACACTTGCATGAATATCAAGACAATTCGAATCCCAAGGAGGTCATTCGAATTGCACACATGAGAGTGCCTTAGCTATCAATTAGCCACACTAAACACATCAGTTAACCACTAATCACAACCATAATTGACTCTAGTTGAGCCCTAATTGAATCGAAGGCATTAATGACTGAGTCTAATTGAATAGAACTCAACTGCATGGCAATCCATAGGTGGGGGTGCATATCTAACTCTAAGTCAACTCTGATGAAGTGAAATGAACTCAACTAAGTCACCAGAAGTTGTTGGAGGTTCCTTAAATCACTCCAATTAACTCAAATCAACCAAAAATATACAAATAAATGAGGAAGGCGCCTTTCCAACTCAGTCTAACTGATTGTTAGGTGAAACAACATTTAGTTAACTAATTGGGGCTTTTATGACAAGCATATCAACCTAGATTTCCTCCCTGGTTGAAGGAGGAAGCATAGTTAGCCTACCTAATTGAAGGAGAAGACTTAGTTGGCCTCCCTAATTGAAGGAGTGTGTTGGTGCTGATTCTGATTTCGAGTGTGCCGGTGTGCTGATGTTGATGTCAGTAATTCATGTCATTTACCTAGGATAAGTGGATAATTAGGACAAATTGACCAAATAAAGATGTGTGGGTTGTATAATGACTCCACCACCCCCCCCTTAAGCTATACTAATGTGGAGGAGTAAAAACAATAATTCTAAGGCCCCGATAACAAAGGCCATAGGTCTCCTTGTACAAAAAGTAACTCTAAAATGCTCAAATAAATGCTAATTGAGGAAAAAAGGAAATCCTAGTGGGAACAAACCCCCCCCTCAAGCTGAACATTAAAGAAGTAACTGGTCACCCTGATGAACTCACCCCCAACAATGAACAAAGGTAAGTGAACTTTTTCTCAGTAAATTTCTTGGTGAAAATATCTGCAACATGCTCATCTGTGGGGTAATATTGCAGAATAATTGTCCTGTCATGCACCAATTCCTTGATGTAGTGCATATGGATCTCAATATGTTTGGTCCTCTACCGCTGAAATGGATCCGTTGAGATCTTGATATCACTTTGGTTGTCACAAAATAGGATAGTGGATAAAGTACTACCAATCTCAAACTCGGATAAAATGTCTTACAGCCAAGCTACCTAGATGCAAGCATTAACTGCTCCCCTGTATTCTACCTCTGCTAAAGAAAGGGAAATGGAAAACTTATTTTTGCCAGACCAAGAAATGGTCCCACCAAAAAACATAAACACATAGCCAAAAGTGGAATTCCTATCTATGTTATCCCTTTCCCAATCAGAATCTGTAAAACTGACCAAATCTAGCTCATAATCTGCAGCATAGTGAATGCCGTAGGATGTAGTTCCCTGAATGTACCGAAGGATTGTCTTGGCTACCTTCCAATGGAGATCATGATGCTGCTGCATATACCTTGATGCAACATTCATGGCATAACAAATTTCATGCCTTGAATGTATCAAGTATAGCAAGCTTTCGATCAACTGGCAGTAAATAGTGGAATCCATGGGTGGAGTGAATTTCCCCTCTTCAAGATCGATTCCTAAGAGGAAAGGAAATGGTTCAGCATTGCAATCAGCCATGTTAAAATTAATTAATAGGTCTGAAATATATTTCTATTGAGTTACAATTATCCCATCAAATTCGTGGGTGATTTCAAGCCCGAGAAATTGTCTCAGCAGGCCCAAATCACTCATTTCAAAAGCTCATGAAGAGCAGTTTTTACAATGGAAATTGAAGCAAGTGTGCTTCTTGTTATCAAAATATAATCCACATACAATAATATGATCATAATATTACCTTAATACTGCTGCAAATATATATTTGGATCAGATTTTCACCTCTCAAATTTCTGTGAAAGCAGCAAGGCATCCATTTTGGCATACCAAGATCTTGGGGCCTATTTCAACCCATATAATGATTTCTGCAATTTACAAACCAATGATGGATCTGATGTATATCCTTTTGGATGCTTCATATATATTTCTTATTGCAGGTTTCCATGGAGAAAATCACTCTTGACATCCATGTGATGCACCTCCCAGTGCTTGGATGTGGCAATGGCCAAAACTAGCCTTATGGAATCCATCTTTGCCACCGGTGCAAAGGTCTCATGGTAGTCCACTCCTTGGACTTGGAAGAATCCTTTTGCAACCAGACATGATTTATACTTGCAGGTTGAACCATCTGTAGAAATATTTGTCCGATACACCCACTTGCATTGAACAAGTTTCCTCCCATGTGGAAGGGAAACTACCTTCCAAGTTGCATTTTTCTGAAGAGAATTGAACTCTTCATCCATTGCAGTTTGCCATCTCAAATAATTTCAAGCATGGTAGTAGGATTTGGGATCAAAACCAACCATCATATAGAAGGTCTCAAATTGCAAGGAATCATTGCAAGAAAGAGCAATTCCTACTCTCAAAAAGTCAGACCGAGTTCTCCTTGGATCAACAGGATTTCCAATGTCTAACCTGGTGGATGTGAGTGTCTTTTCCGCCCATTTTGGAAGGTGAGTGAGAAAATTTGAATCTGATTCAGGACCTGATATATTTTTCTCACTAATATCAGATATCAGATCTCAAAATTTAGAGCTTCCACTCCCATTTTCATCATCAGGATCAGTGGCAAAGCGAGAAGAATTTTCAACAGTTTTTACCTCGACTAGTTCCACCTCTTGGAGAGGCTCTTCAAAGAGGAAACTTCTCTCAATGGATATATGTATGGTTATGATATTCAGGTATCCCTTTTATTCCTATGGATACCCAATAAACATGAACTCAATTCTCTGTGGTTGCAAATCCTTCCTCTTGTCAAGTGGAATTTGGGCCCAAGCAGTGGACCCAAAAACTCTCAAATTTAACATATCTGGTTTGTGCCCAAAGTAAGCTTTGAAAGGAGTTCTTCCTTTCATGGAAGAGTGGGGTACCATGTTCTGAATGTATGCAGAAACATTCATAGCCTCAGCCCAAATATTTGTATCCAAACCTTTGGCTTCCAGCATGCAGGTAGTCATCTCTTTGAGGGCCCGACTTTTCCTTTCCACTGCATCGTTCTGCTGGGGTGTGTAGGGAATGGAGTGTTGGATTTGGATCCCATATTTGGCACATATTTGTAGAAGCTTAGAATTATATAATCCCATCCATTATAAAATATGAGATATTTTATCTTCCTCCCAGAGGCATTCTCCACAGATGCCTTGAATTCAGTGAATCTTTCAAGAACCTCAAATTTTTTCTTTAGGCAGAAAACCCAAGTGAATCTAGAGAATGCATCAATAAATGTGAGCACATACCTTGAACCACTCATGGAGGTTATAGGAATGGGTCCAATGATGTCAAAGTGGATCAGCCCCAAAATACTTGTTGCATGGCTTTCCTTTCCCCGATCAAATTTTTGCTCAAGGTGTTTGCCAACAATGCAACCTTTACAAATTCCATTAGAAGTTTTGATGGTTGAAGGCCTTCGACCATGGAATTTTTTTGAATTTTCTGCAAATATTTGAAGTTTAAATGTCCAAATCTCTCATGAAAATCCTGTTGACCTCATTCCCATGAGGGTGGTGGGCTTTGCATCTGGCAAAAACTTGGAAAACTCATAGGTCTTAGCATGATGGCTCACTAGACCTGTTACTATGGGTTTCCCAAATGCAATCTCTAAGATATCAGCACAATTTGGGCTGAAAGTAAATCTCTTGGGCACTTCGGTGTGTGTCATTTGATATACACTCAACAGATTGGAGGCCAAGGAGGGTACATTCAAAACATCATAGAAGCTTCCATGTTCAAGTTTTACAGTACCTCTACCTTTGAAATGATATGAGAATCATCTCCCATGTGGATGGGAATGCTGTAGTCGAAATCCAAGAATGAGAAGGAATCTTTGTTTTCCACCATATGGTTTGAAGCACCAGATTCTATAAGGAGAGCTCTAGGCTTCAAAACAGTTTCCATGAGGGCATGTCCTCTTTCTGGCTAGATGTCTCGATCATGATTATCTCTCTTCTTAACACTCTCAGGAGGATTTATATTATTCTTCTCAAGGAGAAGAGTCATTTCATCAAGATTTTTCTTCATGAAGGAATGTTTAGGGTAAAATCCCTTCCCGCAATAAGAACACTTGACCTTTTCTTTTCCTTGGTTCCCATTGTTCTTGTTTTTCTTTGAGTCGGAAGGCTCATATTACAGCTGAGGTTTCTCCTTTGGCTTTGGAGAATCAAATTTAGTCTTGCGGTTCTTTTTCTTTCCCTTTCCATTCGTGGCCTTGGGTCCCCCAACAAACAAATCTTGGTCCTTGGAATATATGATGATCCCCATCTAGAAAATATTGTCATGCTCATTTGTGAGAGACTCAATGAATGCATTGAGGGATGGAATTTTCCAATTTGGGATTGTGAGCTTCCCAGTATGGAATGTGGACACAAAGACTAAATAATTCATACCATGTTTTGAGAGGATTTCTAGGATGAGTTGATCATCATCCTTCTCAAATTTGCACTGCTTCAACTAGAGCACCAGGTGCTTGAATTTGGTGAATAAATCATTCATAGTTTCGTAGTTTCCTGGATTTAGGGAAAACAACTCATTCTCTAGCTAAGAGATCCTTAGATCATCTTACTTATCAAACAAGGAATCAAATTTATCCTAAATCTCTTTCGGAGCCTTCAATCACGTGATGTGGAAGAGAAGATCTCTGGAAATAGACAAGCACAAGAAACCATAAGCTTCATCCAGCTTATTCCAGTACTTTGCCTTATCAAGAACATGTGTTGGCTATTGGCTCTACTTCTGTGTCCATTATGACTCTGTAGAGTCCTTTGGAGAAAAGCTGAATCTCCAGGCCCTCCTTCCATTGGTGGTAATTTAAGGGAGTAAGAGGATTCAGGAAAGAAGCCATGAAGCGGATGTAGCGAATGCAATGAAAGACCTGTAAAAACCTGCAAAGAACACAAAAAGGGCACAGTAAGGTCGAACAACTTGCACTTTTCAATTTTTCATCACACCCATTTTAATTGATCAAGAAATCTTGATCAACTATTCCTTTTCTTAGGATTTCTATGGTAAACTTTCGGCTTCTGGTGCAGTGCTGGAATTTTTGAGCTTTTTGCTCAAATTGCATGCTAGATCAGTCAAGAATTTTGTTGGAGAAGGAGATCCTTGTTCCGTCGTGGCTCTGATACCATATGATAATTCAGTCATAGTAATCTTGGGACTAAAGCACGGTCTTACAGAAGATTCAAGACAATTTAAACACAAAATGACATAACAATGTTGCAATTGGAGATGCAGCTATATATTATCAATAATCAATTAGAAGTAGTGATACAATATCATACACTTGCATGAATAGAAAGACAATTTGAATCCCAAGGAGGTCATTTGAATTTCACACATGAGAGTGGCTTAGCTGTCAGTTAGCCACACTAAACACATCAGTTAACCACTAATCACAAGCATAATTGACTCTAACTGAACCCTAACTGAATCAGAGGCAGTAATGACTGAGTCTAAGTGAATAGAAACTCAACTGCATGTCAATCAGTAGGTGGGGTCACATATCTAACTCAAATCAGCTCCGATGAAGTGAACTGAACTCAACTGAGTCACCAAAAGTTGTTGGAGGGGCCTTAAATCACTCCAGTTAACTCAAATCAACCCAAAATAGACAAATATACGAGGAAGGCACCTTTCCAAATCAGTCTAATTGATTGTTAGGTGAAACAACATTTAGTTAACTGGTTGGGGATTTTATGACAAGAAGATCAACCCATATTTTCTCCCTGATTGAAGTAGGAAGACTAGTTAGTCTCCCTGATTGAAGGAGAAGACTTGGTTGACCTCCCTGATTGAAGGAGTGTGCTGGTGCTGATGCTGATGTTAAGGAGTGTGGTGGTGTGCTAATGCTGATGTCAGTAATTCGTGTCAGTTACTTAGGATAATTGGATAATTAGGCCAAATTGACCAAATAAAAATGTGTGGGTTGGATAATGACTCCAACACATTCTTGTATTAGCATTCCTTGTTGTGATAATGGATGGGGATATATACTTCCGATGAATTTGAAAACTATCTTTTCCAACATGGGATTATGCATCAAACTATTGTTTCATATAATCCTCATCAGAATGGTGTAACATAAAGAATGAACAAGACACTCTTGGATATGGTATGCTCCATGCTACTCTTCAAGAATGTGAAATTGGTGTTTTGGGGTGATGTAGTTATGTGTTCACTGTATTAGAGAAACAAAATTCCATATAATGTTCTTAGAAACAAGGCTCCATATGAAATGTGCCATGTCTCATTTCCTTTGGTGAGGCATCTTAACTTTTTGTTTCTATCCATTATTCCTTAATTCCTAAGTAACAAAGAAACAACTTGGTGTAATGAGTCGAAAGTGAATCTTCCTGGGATACTCAAATACAACCAAGGAACATTGTCTTTATGATGAAGTAAATGAAATTTTTATACTTTCCAGAGATATATTTTTTCTTTAAATGAATAAAAATGACAACACTGTTGAGAGGCAAGAGATACCATGAACTTGATAATGAGATTCCACATGTTGAAGGGGGGATCCCTATATTGTATCATCCTTTAGAATATTCTTTTGTCGCACCAACTCTGCCTCATGAAGAAGTTGCATCCACTTCATCATAACTAGAGTTTTGATTGGATGATTTGATTTAGAAAATTGAAGATTGAACCTTGATGAGAATGCAACACTATCTCAATTAGTTGAGCAATCTGAACCTCACAAAAATTTCCAAAATGGGTTGTGAACTCTTGAAATGTTCATCCTGATGAGGTTGGAAACATATAAACTAAAAGTCCCTAAGAATAAAGAGAATAAGATGGGGGTAATGTAGATAATTTTGTTTCATGTGATGCAAATAATGAATTGGATTTATCTATTAATTATGAACCAATTTCCTTTGAAGAAGTTGCCTCTCATGATGAGTGAAAAGAAGCTATGAAAAAGGAATATGATACTCTCATCAAGAATGTGACTTGGAAGTTGGTGGATCCACCATTTGGAACCAAACCAATGGGCTATAGGTGGGTCTACAAGAACAAGTACACATCATATGGATCACTTTATAAGCATAACGCAACGCTTGTGACAAAAGATTTGCATAGAAAAAAGGCATTGATTATGGGGAGACTAAATTGTCCCCACAAAAAATGGGCCACCATTCATACTCTATTGGATTTGGTTGCACAAAATGAGTGGAAAGTTCATGAATGCATTTGAAGATTACTTTCTTGAATGGAGACTTGAAATAGAATATCTTCATGTCTCCACTAGAATGTTTTTATGTGAAGGGACAAGATCAAAAGGTATGCAAGCTCATGAATTATTTATATGGCCCGAATGATCCAGGAGGATATTGGTGGCCACCCACCTATTCCTCTTGGACCCCCACCATTATTTCCTTCAGTTTTCTAGTTTCCTTAATTGTAGCACAATTTACTATTTTTGGCAGTTTTCGGGTCCTAAAATTTCGGAGCCATTTTGAGGCCCTAAATGACATTTTTTCGGCATCGAATGGTTGGGAAAATGTGAGTCCATTCCGAACTCAATGTTTTCCCTTTATGGATGTAGTCCTTAAACAGATCTTTCTAACAATGTATCATGCGCGTCAAATGGAGGTAGTATGCTAAAGTTACGACCCCAGGAAATTGATGTACCAAGTTACCCAACGAGGCCCACATTAAGGCATTTCACCTCCTAGGGTTAGGTTTTTGGATGTGTAGGGTTTCCATTGTTTCCCAATAATATATAGGCCTTCGAGCCTCATTGTAACACAGAATTCAAAGGCATGTAGCTGCCACATCTCTTCTCAGAGATAAGCTACCAGCACTCTAGCTAGTTTATTTCCATTCTGTATGTAAACAAGTTTTAGTTATTGATTANTATGTGTTTCTATGGTTATTTGTATATTCTATTGCATTCCTGCATAAATCTGGATCACTGAAACAAGTACCTCGTGCCTAGTATGAAAAGATAATTTAGCATCTTCTGAAATTGAATTTCAAACACTTAATCTTGATGGTGCAACTCTATTTTTCAAGAAAGTTGGAAAAATTGTTGTATATCTTGCAGTGTATGTAGATGATTTGTTGATGGTAGGGAACAATGAAAGTTGTATTGCATTATAAAGAAAGAATTGAAGAAAGGTTTTGAGGTGACTAATAAGGGACATCTTCACAACTACCTAGGTATTGAAGTGACTCAAAATACGAAGTATATGTACATCTCCCAAAAGAAGTACATTGGAGAATTATTGAACAAGTTTGGCATGGCTAAGTGTAATCCTCTTTCTAGTCCAATGGAATAGAATTTGAAACTAATATCAAAAGAAGGGAATGAATTTGAGATGCAACTAAATACATACAACTTGTGGGAAATCTTATTTACCTTACCACTAGTAGACTTGATATTTCATTTCCACTTGGTATCCTTTCCAAGTTCTTGCAAAAATCTTATGAAGCATATTGGTGTGTTGCAAGGAGATTTATAGGATACTTGAAGGGGACTCAATAGTTTGGAATCAAATTCTCTAAGGTGGAGGACTCAAATTGATTGGATATTCATATTCAAACTTTGACAGGGAAAAGGAAAATGGAGTGTCTACTTTAGGATACTTCATTACTCTTGGATCAATATTTTCTCTTGGAGATCATGCAAATAGTCCATTTCTCCAAACTCAATTACAAAAGCACAAAATGTGGTTATTGCAGAAGCAATAAAGGAAATTGTGTGGCTCAAGAAGGTACTAGAATATCTGTAGAAGAAATAGGTTTTAACTACTCCACTTATGATTGAAAACACTTATGGAATTAAGTTGGCTAAGAATCCTAGATTCCATGGTTGAACAAAATGCATCAACACAAAGTACTATTTGATTCGACATCATGTAGAGGCCAAGACTATTCATTTGATACATTGTTCTATGAATGAGCAAATTATAGACATCTTCGCCAAAGCACTTGGAAGAGAAAAGCTTGCAAAGTTCAAAAATATGCTTGGACTAAAAAACACCCCTTTAGATTAAGGGGGGAGGGGAGATGTTAGACACATAATCCTAAGCATTGTAGCTACAATGCAAATATTCTAATTACTAATTTATGATAAATATGAAGATTCAGGTGAATAGGAATAATCATATTGGAAGATGAAACCAAAGATCATATCTCAATGTATTTATATGATACTCATGTTAATAATAATTAGTCAAGCATTTGGAATTACTCCATGCCTGTCAAATAACATTCACGTGCAACTAGAAGTGAGCACAATCTTTAGCAAAATGCATATATTCTTGACATATCTTACATTTAAAGAGTGGTTGTACATAGTCCAATTTTTTTAGTTCCAATGATGAAGTGAAAGATTAATGACTTTAGGGAAGCCTTTTTCCAAATCTATTTGCACAAAGATTCTTGCAGAGACAAACATCCTAGACTTGGATTCTGATTTTTTAGTATTTTCATAGATATTTCCAATGGCTTCCAAAGACTCATCATTCTATATGTGAAGCAACAAATGAGGGATCCTAACCCATACTAGAGCTACATAGGGGACATCTATTTCGAAGTTAAAATCAAGGTTCTAACAATTCAAATACATGCTTTTTGGACCCATGAAATATGACCCACAAAAAATGGGTTATTTATTATCCTTAAGTTCGAAAAAAATGTGAAATGTCCTCTTCCACAAAAGTGGTTGGAAAGCTTAACTTTTATGATGGCCATCTTATTTTTCTTAACCCATTGTTCAATAGATTTCAAGGGAGACCATAAACCAATGAACTAGATTATGAGGGCTCTCTCGACAAGGGTCATAGCTTTCACCCAAAGGGGAAAATGACATGAACTTTACATCTAAGGTGGAGGCAAATTTATTCATGAATCTAAAGGGTGTGACCTTCAAAGTGGACTTGCAATGGCCATTGGCCAACTACTAAAATGCTATGGCGGCGAGGTTTCCCCTCTTGGATCCATGGCCAACGGGATTGATCAAGCCATGGTGATGGTAGCTAGGGTTAGAGATTGGTAATAACATGCTTCAAATGATATTTGATTAATTATGGTCTAGTCGTAATATAGTTAACGTCTCATCTTAAACATAACAAGAGGTGGACTTTTATTCACTTATGCACTTATGTGTGTGCAAGTGCAATGCAAACCTGAGACAACCCCTACCTATAGGTTCCCTATGACAACCTTAAGAGTTGTGCTCATGGGAACTAACCTTGATCATTCGTGAAAAACTCCTCATTCCTCTAGAATGGGTCTAACCTCTTTGAACAACCTTTCTATTATTTTTTTTTTACCAAAAGGAACCCTTCGAGACCACGTATCAAGCTTTGTTAACTATGCCACATCTTGTACATAACATATTAATGGAAGTACGATCAAGAACTAGGTATGCTTTTCTCTACCCTTCATAAGGATTCGAACGTGGGCTTATGTCGAAACAACCATGAAACCCCACAGCTGCCTCATGCCCTCAACCCCTAACAAACTTTCTATGGTTAATTAATTTAATATTTGTGTTACATTTATTATTGGACTAGTGTTAGGATATTTAAATATGGATAGTTACATAGTTTTATTCTAAGTATAGTTTTATTCTAAGTAGGGTTGCTTTCGAAATATTGAAGTGAATATAATTTAACTGGGATATCACAGACAACGAGATAAAGCTTCATATATCTTACTATTGGTACGAATGATCGGATTGTATACAAGGTTGGTGACAGCTAAAGCTTCATCGTGACTCGGGTGCTGCCACTGATCCAAGAGTATTGTTTTTATTCAATATCAGAATGATCATCTGCATTGTCGACTCAATAAAGCGAAATTCGACATTGTGGAGGGTATAAAAGAACAAGGCCTTCATCAGATTTGGGGGAAGGAAAGGACTGTTTCCTCGCTATGTTTTTCATTAATATTGAATAGGCAACTGACAGGCTTACACGTACTGTCTCTTTATTTATTTATTTATAGATATATGAAACCCATCTGGAATCATTTCAAACTCAGAAAATCAAACTTTCCATGGACGACTCACGTGGATCATATGATAGCTATACTAACAATGTTCATTCTACAGAAACACAGCTTGAAACATCCGTTACAAAGGAAAACGAATCCCAATTTCAGAAAAAACAACATGGAATATCTTCTGTGAAGAATAAATTGATCATAAAATGTTAAACAAACTAGAATAGATGGATCCCAAACACAAGTTTATTTATCCATTGGGGAATTAAAATATCTGAACAGTTGAATTCTTCAAGGACTATTTAATAGATCCATCGCTTTATCCTTTTAACTTTTGTCCTCATATGTTAATAGTATAGATCATCGTCATAAGGAAACCTTTTAATTTTTTCCGTTTTCCGTCATGGTAATATTATTGATCATAGGAATTTAAAAAACCAGGGTTCAAATGAATTCGGGGTTTGCACCTCGGTTAATCTAGGATTTTGTTGAGAGATAGATCCTGTTAAAAGACAAGAAGTGGCGATAAGATCAATTGACTTGGGTCTGGGTGACAAGATCAATTGACTTGGGTTAGAGGGTAGGAGCCAGACGTAGTGAGGTTTTATGGTTGACATTGTGGAGGTACCAATGTTGCTAGGCTCAAGTTGTTTCAAATCTTCCAGTCTCACCATGACAGTTCTGCTTGCCTTAGGTAGATCATTCTATTATCCAACGGCTATATTGGATCCAAGTGACTAAGTAAGGTGATTAGGATAGTCTAAATGTATGCAGAACTTGTTTTTAGTTTTTTTTCGTCAAATATGTTTTTAGTATTACACAAGAAGTAACCATTTTGTTGTTCAGAAGAGCTTAATAGTAGTAGATGTGTCTCCTTGGGTGACCATCCTAGAACTGAAACTTTATTTTATAAATATTATAAAATGTAACATACTGTTGTTTAGAAGAGGCACCTTCTACAGCTCAGTAGGAGCAGAAGTATAACTCTTTGGGTGCCCATTCTAGAACTGACACTTATATTTTATAAAATATTATAAAAAATAACATGTCTACCTAAATTAGATTTAAAATACTTAAAAGAACATATATAAAACTACACAAATAATATAAGTTAAAACTATAAACATGATGGCAGCAGACACTTCCTCAATATTTCCATTTTCCATTTTTAAAGGAGATAGATTTGATCTCTTGAAGCTTGGTATATCCTTTTTACATGTATCTATGTTAGTTTATAATCCATGTTAGTTTATAATCAATTTGAAAACTTATTTATTTCTATATTAGTTAGATTTTCGTAAAAAAAAATCAGGGTTTTTTTGACTTTGTTGGTTTCAAGTTTTTTCAGTTGAGTCAAAATTCCTTGAGATGTGGAGTAACTATGAGCAAAACCCTAATGAAACTGAAAAAGAACCACAATTTCCATCAAAACCCACTGCCCAAAACTAGTATATGTTTTGATAAATATTTAGCCAAATCTAACGGGAATCATCCCACCTGTACCTCACTTCTTTGAAACCAATAAATTCAATATACACAATCATGTATATATGTTTTTCGTGTTTGTTTTCTTGAGATTCTACCTCACAATCGGTACTGGTCCAGCTATCCTGGTTCATGGAGCTATCATTACGTCCTTATGTTCAACAGACAATGAGTGCAGGAATCACTTGAATAGAAAGTAGAAACAAAAAATTACAAAGGAGAAAAATCGAATACAATAGATGCTCTGGCAAAGTACACTCAGGTAATTGTCATATAGCTCTTGTCGTTTCCTTCACAGTTGCGTGCCTGACTTGGTAGATAATGAAATCATGATCGCCTCATCCCAGAGAGGAGTGTTAATCTGAAACGAAATCCCAACATAGGGATATGCCAATAGTAAGGAGAAGGGATATGGCTCAAACGTTCTTACAGCTATGAAGTAGGTTACACACTGGGTCCTATATTATGTCAGCCATCCCTGGAATTTACAGCAACTTAATTATTTCTCCTCCTGATGTCAGGATATTGTAGCGCGTGGAACCAGATTGTACCAGTTCAATGCCAGTAACCAAGATTGTACCAGTTCAATGCCCAGTAACCAAAATAAAATCAATTTCCTGCAAAGACATCTGGTTTACAAATGACAAAATTTAAACTCAAATATTATATAGTTGTTGAACATAGTGCAAAATTGCAAATATCATTAATTGAATTCAGATATCATCTAAACTTTTTAAAGATTAACCATTACATTTATCTTGACCAGGATCTACTAAACCCCATTACATGGAAAACTTAGAGCTTCAAACTTCAATGTATGGAAAGATATATAATCAGCTATTACATCCAAAGAGATAATTACCCATTACATTTATCTGAACTTCATAGGATGAAAAACATAAATATGCAAACAATATTGTATTTCTGTAAGAGAATATCTATCATAGCAAAGATGAATAATGAGAATAACTATCAGGAGCAAAGAGGATTGATCCGAGCAAAAAATAACCAGATTGATCAATGAATGAGTACTTAATTATTAGTGGCACATATGAATACTGAACAAAATTGATTGTACATAGATTTATTAGACTGTTTCCATATACACTTAAGTGAAAAGTATCCACTCCTCTTTCAGAGGCCGGACACTATTTGATATTGTAAAGAGTGATCATCTGACCTGATGTAACAACCATGATCAATTACTTACAATACATAAGTTACTTTTCTGAGGAATCTAACCTGATAGAGGCTAAAACAGCACTCTGATCAGTTACAAAGCTTTTTATTCTGAACTTGTTCTGTATACATTGCAAATATGGAAGCTTATGCCAAAAACTACACTGTATGCAGCATATGGAAATATCTATAAAAGAAATCATTGAATATAATGATATCTAGAGAGAGACTAGAGAAGAGCTGTTGATATGACACTGAAACAGCCAGCGATATTAATACCGAAGTGAGGATGGAGATAGGTGAAATCTGAAGCTCAGTATCACTTCTACCCACTGGAAAAACAAGCCTCAAACAAAAAGAATTGTGCATGAACTTCTGCTGATTGGAAGAACCAATTCCCACAAAAAAGAATTATGCATGAGCTTCTTAATTCTGTATTGATATTCATCTCATGTGCATTGACCACATCAATTTCATGCATATCAATCTATGTATGTTTGTTTGCTGGACTTTCTCCTCCTTCCTTTGTAGAGCCTGTGTATGAATAATAACATAAACCAGCCTGTATATGAATAATACCATAAACCTATATATGATGTGTTGGAATAGTTTTTAAAACTATTAAATCTCCAATCTCTTCCTCTTCTGTTTGCAGTGATATTTGTTGCTGAACTAATGATTTATAGTCTTACTATATATATTATGGCGTCTTAGAATATAGCTTCTCTGACTATAATCTCCACTGGCGCAGAATTCTTTACTTCTCCTTTATCCTTTGCTTACATAGAAATACCCTTTGGAGTGGATCTGTAAATATATATATATAAGATCACCGATTATGAAGAGGGTCGGACCCATTAGGAACCATGCGCTTGCTGGTAAAATTTGGATCCAAATTAGTTGTAGTAACATCAGCTTTGAATCCACTAGACTGCCCATTCTTATTAACCGAGTACATGGCTGTAGATGCTGACAATCCATGGAGCACTCGCTGTTTGTGCAATATATTGTCTGAAGAATTGAAGTTTCTAATGCCCAGAGCTGCAGAGATCAACTGAGAAGAAACAACAAGAAAAAAGATCATGACTACATCATAACTAGCATTGACCTTTGGAAACATAAAATGGTATTTGGCCATCTGAACCTTCTGCCTTCCTATCAGAGTCTTGTGCTCCTCTGAAAATCACAAGAGTAGCAGAAGCAGCTGCTGCTCAAGTTTAAGAATGATTTAGAATGTTCACGGCACTATACGTGATGCAATGATATCTAAGCCTTACAGATATTGTTAATGTACTTATGGTGAAGAAGAGAAGAGTAGATCGAAAGCTTCTACTATAGGCTTGAAATTGAATGTGTACTAATTGTTACAGGTCGGGCTAAGCCACATTATGCTGGGACTTTCTCGGAGCCTCGAACAGAGTGCTAACAGCGGTAATTTGCTGGCAACTTTCTATTTGCTTTCGCTGTGTAAATCATAAACTACAAATTTCAATGACAGACATCATACAAGTTGCTTTTTTTCCATGAATTTTCGTGCTCCGAGCTGCGACCAAACAACAATGTCAACAGTATTTGGTTACAGTACAATACGTTATTTGTTTTGTAACCTTGAGCCTTACGCTCCCCTCCGCGTGAATTTGAATAAAATCTGCTGTTATTTTTATAATATTTCACTCACTCAATAGGTGTATGGGAATTCATAGGTGTATGGCATTATAGATTGACTTTGTGGTAGTTGCATGTGCTTCACAGGAACTGGTGTGAGATTATAGGGAGCATTTGGAGCAAGTTTTCAACATTTTGTGATTGGCTTTGTACAATTTATCTTATTAGAAGGCAATCTAGGGTTTAATAGTTGGATCTGGACTGCAATTAAATGTTCACATTAATAAATAAATTTATTTATGATAGTCTGAAACATGTAAGATGTTTAGTTGTTTAATGGGCATTTATTCTTTTGAAAGTGTTTGTTTGCTTTTGTGTATATTTGTATTCTCTGTGTCTTTGTGAAGTTGAGTACCTAACTATATGTGATATAATTTAATATAAATTGTGATATTTTTAATATTAGTTTTTATTTTATTTTACTTTTTAAATGTTTTTAAAAATAAAATTTATAACTATTTAATACAAAAGTATATGAATTATTTATATAGGTTTGTATACTATTAGAATCAATATACATTCTAGGTCTACACGTTCTACATGTCAAAAGACACATTAAAGCTATGAGGAAGTTTAAAAACTGGCAATGCAAGCATGGTAGGGATTAGGGGCTAGGGTATTTTCAACCATTCTTAAATCAATTTATATTTTATAAAAAAATTAGGTTATATAACAAATATCATAAATGTGGACAAGTTACTATATATATTTACATAATTAAAGAGTATTCTATATATCACATTATTAATCATGTCATCAATCACTTTCTTAATTATTACATATCATATTTTGTTTTTTATATTTTTATAAATGTTTGTCAAATTATAGATTAAAGAGTATGTAATATCGAGATAACATCTATTATCTACTTCCATGATCAAATGTTCTCTATCATGCCCCCCTTCATTCATTCATATTGTTGCACTTACCTATGTCCATATTAATTGGTATCAAAATGTAACGTCAAGCCTTGTACCTCTTGAATTTTGCTTAAAGTTTGGATTTAGCTCTCACCTTGAATCAAGCTTTGTCGAATATTAAACAACATTTTTCATATGGCATTGAAACCATCTAAAAACCTATGAAATTTAAAGTCATTTGTTCCATTTAAAACTTTCCCACACAACAAATATCATTGTATAAAGATCATTCCATCCTTCAACAACACAATGCAAATGAATAACATGACCTAGGAAACATGACATGATAAACAAAAAGTTCTTGTGGTGAAATCAAAATTTCCTTCTATAATAGGTCCACATGATGCTTCCATGTGACACTTTTGTTGACCTCTTGATATGTGTAAAAAAACAAAATTATAAGTGAAACTAAAATTTTATGCAAAAGTAGTTTTTAAACTTCTAAATAGTGTTTCACCCTTTTGTTAAATGGAAATCCTTAAGTTTATAGACTCCTACCCACATAATTTTGAACCAATGACCTTAAGCAAGGAATTCCTTAAGGGTACACCCAATCACCCTCTATTCTATGCCCCATAGGCTAAATGGGAATTCTTGTTAATTTTTTTCTTTTTTTAAATAAGGTCTCTTTAAGGTTTTATGGCTTTGGCCTCAAGAAATTGTTCTTATTGAAATTCTCCTTGACTTCTCAAATCAAATCATTCAATTTATCCACATGTGCATGATACCCTCAACTCCTAATCTTAGGCTATCAATGCACACATAACTCATTATCATACATGTTTGTCTCTGATTTTTTCTGCATTTCTTAATTTTAATGTAAATTTACTATAATCATGGGCTCTATTTAATTATTGATGAAATTGTTATTTGTCCCATTCCATTGGGTTTTAATTCATTTGTTGGTCTTTTGTCCATTTGATGCATGTACCCTATGGATATTTTTTTTCTAGCTTGAATGTGACATAATATTTTCATCTGAACTCGCATAATGGATCTAAATATTTAAATTCCAAAGACTTTAGACATCAACTTCTAAACTCCTAATATATCTCAACCCCTTGCAGATCAACACTAGTACAAATAACCCTTCCTAGAAACCATTGCTTAATAATAAGATGATCTTGGACAATATAAACAAGAGTTTCAAGCCAAAATAATGGAAGACCAAAATGATGGAAGACAAGTTGGCCATGCTCTTGACCCTATAAATGATTGCTTTAAAATATCCATAAGTATACAATCAACAATCTTTATCCCTTACATTTTCCATCCTATTACAACAATATCCATATATCTTACATCTATCCATGCTCATCATCATGCTCCATATGGCCTATATAATCATTTTCTTATAAACACTCGCATGCATGAAGAATCTCATGAGCCAAGGCAACCTCAATTGTAATCCTTTCATGTACCACATTTTCACGTTGCCCACATAGATAAGATGCATAAGACATTCTAACTCTACTATATGGTGCACATGTGGTGTTAGAGAAGCATCCAAACAAACAACAAAAAATCCACATCAACATTTAAGGTCTTCATATATTTAATGTACCCGTATCTTTTTGTCTATTTGGTCTTCATGTCCTTAGTGTACCTCTTTATTTTTGTCTATTTGGATCTGATCTCATAGTATTAAACTCCCTCAATAGTGTTTTCTACAACCCACATAGAATTTCAACTTAAGCAAGAAGATTCCCTACAACACATGTTCCTTTGTATCATCAACCTACATTGAACAAGGATTCACTCAGCTCCTTTCTCGCACATACCTCAATTGTAAAGTATAATAAGTCTAATCCTTCTAAGTACAATGCTACTTGTGATATTTCTCCTATTCATATTCCTTCTATAATAGACAAGGAATATTTTACATCAATACTCCCCTTTCTTGATCTTGATTATATAGTTATATTAGTTTTGTTCTTAAAGAAGGAGAACACCCAATGATTTTCTTTTATGATATTTTTCTCTTCAATATAGCATTATGTCGCTGGTTCAAGTGCTTTATTTTTAACAAGGATACAATTCCATGAAAAACCCCAACTAACCAAGGATTATCTTCAACTTCATTGGAAAGGGTGTAACCCCTACTAAAATATAAATTGGGATAATTTCCTCTAAGTAAGGAGGAAATTGTGAGAATTAGTAAGTAAGAGGCAGACAACGTGCCATATAAGTGTGTGTGTGTGTGTGTGTGTGTGTGTTAGTTATTTCTCCTATGTTAAGGATACAAATTTTGTCCTTTCAATGTACTCATCATTTCATCAATCACACCACTAATAACTACATCAATCATCCAACTAATCAATCCATCAATCACCCCACTATCTAGTCCATATAGCATTTCCTTTTATCTATGTATTCTTATAAATATATAATGGATTGTAGATGTATATATGTTCATATGTGCATGCTTTCTATTAGGGTTTCAATCTCCCATTCATGCATACTAATGAATTTCTTTAAGTATGCATATATCAAGGAACAACTAATCTCAATAAAGAAATATAGTAATCAAAAGTGTCACTTTGACATGCATAAATGCTAATAGTAGTCCAAGTGTATTAGAACCTTATATAGTAATAAATGTTTTCCTTAAATGCATGTAACCAATGTCACACATAACAAGGATCGTAAATCAAGTAGTTGATGAGATGAGGCTTGGATCATGCAAGGAACCATCCTTGTCTTTCGGGGTGGGTCCCATCTGTCATGTCCCCATCTCAATGAGACTACTAGTTGACAATGTTTCTCCCACCTACTAGTTCCCTATGTTGGGGAGGATGCATTAAATATTGCATTAAGGGATCTATGGGACCCAAGAGAACCTTAGTTTTTCATTTACACATAAATTTTGGCCATACGAATAATAAATATGGAGAAAATAAAGTGGCATTGCTTCATAAGGACATCTGGAGGTTCATGGAGACCTTAGGTGACTAGATTCTTTCTTACACATGTCATGACTTAACCCCAAATTCAAAATTATGAGTAATGTAAATTTATTGGAAGGTGAAGAGGTCTCAAGTGACATATCATGAGCCCAAGGATTCGAATGGGTGAAGAGGAGTAACTCCCCATAAAAGAGGAAGAGGATAGGAAGAAACTAGGTGCCACTTGGAGAGAGATTCCCCACGTTTTATGAAAATGATGGAATATTCTATGACAAGCCAGACCTGATTGCAGACCTATGATCATTTGCAATTTCAATGCTAAAAATGGCCTCCAATAGGGCTCATTTGGGGTTTGGTGGAAGCCATTCAAATTTGGAGGAAGATGAAGGGTTTAGGAGAAGGACAAGTGTCATGGAGGTTACTAAACATCAATGATGAGTTGGAGGAAGCCTATGGGAGTGAATTCAACCTTGGAGGACCTTAAGAGGGTTATACAAATATTTCATGATGAATCAGAATGGATTTTTATAATTTGAGAATTTTCCTTTGGCATTTTGTAAAGCATTATCTTGTCCATTGCACAGTGACTGCTCACTTACCTGCTAGTGAGCCAATTTCGACAGAGTGAGATTCTCATCCAAGTTGGTTGTGGGAGAGGCCACCCTAACCTATAAATTGTATATTAATGGAGTGTTTTTACTATAAATTGGAGGTTTCTACTATTCGTGACCCATCTCTCCTCCCATTCTCTCAATCCCCACTTCAATATTTCCATATTTCTCTATGATGGTGCACTTGTGTGAATGGTGGTTACGCCCCATTGAGTCCAGTTGATGCCCAATAATGGGTGAATGATTTATGGCTCTTTAATATGTTCCCCATCCTATTTGTAATTTGAAATCAGTATAAATACATATGAAAATGTCCACATTTCCAAGCTTTGTTGTAAATAGTTTCCATGTGTTGATTTCCCATTTCAATGGAGTTGTATATCTGATGTCTGTTGCGTCTTGGCTCTGATGTTATATGCTGTTAGTGAGATATTTATATGTTTTTAATTATATAAATTATTTTTTCTCTGTTCTGCACCATTATTTACACAATTTGTGAGTCCAAGTTGAGCATTTACATGTCATTTCCCTTATGCAAATATCACTGAATTTGTGCATTCGAATATGAAGATTTACACCTCTGTTGAATAACTCTTAACCATATAAAATGAAAGTATATGAAGTATAATAACAGTCCCCATACTCTGTTTGAAAATTTTGGAGGGTCGCATAGGATTTGGATAGCCATTTCTACCCATACCCTAGGGGGAATTGCACCATAAATTACTAGTAATTTTCCCATTTTTACCAATGTTCCAAAATAGAGTTACATATGTCTATAACCTGTCATAAAGTTATAAATGAGTCCAATGAGTGGTCCTAATACTCCCCATATCAGTCCCTAAAAAATTCTAGACCCTCTTGTTCTATTCGAATTCACTAAAGTCAAGACTAGTCAAGGCAAGTTTCCCCAAATTCTGCCTTTGTTGGGAATTTTCTAATTGGGTCATTACAGTGGTATCAGAGCATGATCTTAGCACATGTTATGAGTCTATATTCATGTTTCCAAATTGTGACCTTCCTCCATTAGACACTGATACTTGAGACATTAACAGTGAAAGGGAAAGAAGTGGAGAAGTTAGTTCTTTTTATGAGGAGATTAAGGAAAAACTAGGACTAAGAGATATGGATGAAAAATAAAATAATGAGGACCTTAATAAATTCATTAAATATTATAGTGAAGGGATGACCAAACATTTTATGCAAGGATTTAAATTGTTGGCTAGCCAACTTGGGGGCAAGTTAGCACCCAGGAGTAGTAGTAGTTCACCTCATGTTGAGAAGAAGACCAATGGGGAAGCCATTTTTTCAAAGATTGGACCTCATAACCAACCCCATAAATTCAAGAATCAGAATTTACCTGAAATAACTAAGTTTTTAGAGTCCAAAGAAGGCCCTTACACTACTTATGATGTTAGGGAAGCAGCAAATGATTGGCATCAACTAAGTGATGAATGTAGGAAAGTCCTACCTTTTGATGAGTTCATTAAAGCCTCTCTTTAGTTTAAGCAAGGAGGAAGTGGGAATATGGCACCTCCTCTTAATCATGAATTAAAATACACCATGGGAAAAGTAACTATTCCTTCCTTTTATGGTTCCTCACAAATGTTTGCTAGTGCTTGGTTGCAAAAATTAAGTGTGTATGTTCAGTTAAATCCTATGGTTGAAGAAGATACATTAAAAATGACCATTTTACATCTTGAAGGGGAAGCTAGCGATTGGTGGTTCCATGGTATTAGAAACTTGGGACATGATAATATTTTATCTCATGAAGGTTTCTCCAATGCATTAATGGAGAGGTTTGAGAGGAAAGACCTTGAACTTCCTTCAAGGAACTAACACAATTGAAGCAAGTTGGAACTCCTAAATTATATATGTTAGAATTTGAAAAGATTTTAGTAATGGTTTCTTACGTATATATGGATAGGTCGGTTTTATTTTTTACTGAAGCATTGACAGAACCTTTGAGAGTGCTCGTGAAATCCCACAAGCCAGCTACATTGAAGGATGCCATGAATTTGACAAGAGATTTTCAAAATGTGTTGCCAAGAACCAAATAACCCGCCAAGCCTAGTTTCCCTTCCAAATTCAAGGAAGGTAAGAAACCATGGAAAAAGGACTCCTTTTCCAAAGAAAATAAAGGAGGGAAAAGAAAAGAATAAAATAGAAGAAATAATCTATGTTTCACATGCAAACAACATTGGGTTTCAGTACATAAGTGTGTAAATGGGAAGGCACACTACATTGAAGTTTTCCATGAAGATGATAAAGAGAGGGAGGAGGAAGCACAACTTGCAGCCCAAGAAGAGGTGTATGAAACAAAAGAAGAAGAAAATCCCACTCTTGAGATAGGAAAAATTGTAACACTCTCAGGTGTACCAAGACTCCACACCTTGAGGCTTAAGGGTAACATACAATGCCAAAAGGTCACGATTCTAGTGGATGGAGGAGCCACTCATAACTTAATAGATGAGGAATTGGTGGAGAGGAGAAAGCTACAAGATGAAACTTTTGATGGTTTCACAGTCATCATTCCAGGTAACAATTCTATGGACTGCACTAAATGGATTCTAAATCTTCAAGTTACTATAAGAAATCATACTATCACTAACAATTTTTACATAGTGAATGTGGCTGATACAAATGTGGTTTTGGGAGTAACATGGTTGTTTTCTTTAGGGGAGAATACAGTGAACTATCAAGTCCCTGAAATAAGGTTCAAAAATTCAGAAGGGAAACCCATCTTGTTGAGAGGAATGTACACTTACCCAATTCAAGTGGTGTCCTCTCATAGTATGAGGTCTAGCTTGAAGCATGGATATATAAAATGGGTTTATGAATGTCTAATTACATATCCTAAACCTCACTTGAAGGTTTCCAAACATCCTAAAGAGATAGAGAAATTATTGAGTAAGTATGAGAAGGTTTTTGGAGACCTCCCCCCAGGAAGACAACTAGACAGAGGGGCGAAGCATATCATCGAGTTAGAGATAGGAACACAACCTATCAAAATGAATCCCTATAGAGACCCCAAAAGGATTTGAGATGAGATTTAGGAGGCCATTAAATAACTATTGGAGTTGGGTCTCAGAAGGCCTAGTTCCATCCCATATGCTTCTTCAGTGGTTATGGTAAAGAAAAAGGATGGAACTTTGAGGATGAGCATTGATTTTAGATCCTTGAATAAGAATCCAATGAAGAATAGATATCCCATCCCAAGGATTGATGAGGTCATGGAAGACCTTCATGGAGCCAAGTTATTTTCAAATATTGGCCTTAGATCTAGTTATCATCAAATTCGAATGAGGGAAGAAGACATACCAAATACTGCTTTCGGATGCCACTATGGTCACTTTGAGTTTGTTGCCATGCCCTTTGTCTTGACAAATTCACCTACCACTTTCCAATCATGCATGAACAATATATTCCACAAGAATCTTCGTTAGTTTTTACTAGTTTTATTTGATTACATTCTTATTTACAGTAAAACTTGGATACTAGTTTTATTTGATGGCATTCTTATTTACAGTAAAACTTGGAAGGAACATTTGCATCATCTAGAAGAGGTATTAAAATTTCTGTATGATCAATCTTTGTTTGCTAAGCTGTCAAAATTTGAGTTTGGTTTGACATATCTCTTGTATATTGGACACATTATTGGTCAAGATGGTGTGAAGGTAGATATGGATAAAATAAGAGCCATTATAGAATGGCCTCGTCCCAAAAATATCACTGATATGAGAGGATTCATTGGAATTTGCATCTACTATAGAAAGCTTGTGAAGGGGCTCTCCCAAATCACTTCAACTCTCGCTGATTTGACAAAGAAATATTCTTTCAAATGGCATGAAGGGGATGAAAAATATTTCCAAAAAATGAAAGAGGTAATAATCAATTGTCTTATTATGGCCTTGCCTGATTTTTCTAAACCATTTGTCTTGGAATGTGATGCATCAAGAGAGGGAATTGGAGCAGTCCTAAAACAAGGACAACACCCAATAGCTTTTGAGAGTAGGAAGCTAGAGCCACATGAGAATATTTACTCCATTCATAATAAAGAAATGTTATCCATCATGCATGCTTTGATCAAATTTAGACAATACTTGGTGGGAAACAAATTTGTGGTCAAAAGTGACCATAACAGCTTAAGGTAATTCCACACTCAAAAGGATCTAAATGAAAGGAAAAAAAAGTGGGTGAGTAAGATTCAAGAATTTGACTTTGATATTGAATATGTGAAGGGAAAAAATAATGTGGTAGCTGATGCCTTATCTAGAAGACCTTCTATTTCTCTAATGGATGTAGCAGAAAATTGGAAAGCCACATTAGAAGTAGAGTATGCCAAGGATAAGTTTTCTTGTGAAATTTTTTATGGGACTAACCATGATTATAGGTATAAGGTGTTGGAAGGAATCATCTACTACAAATATAGAATCTATTTGGTCCCTAGTTCGAGTTTGAAAGAGGAAATTTTAAACAAATGTCATGATTCTCCTCTAGCAGGTCACCTCGGTGCCTTCAAAACATACCGAATGTTGAGGGAAATATTCACATGGAAAGGGTTTAAGGATGATGTTATGAATTATTTTAATGAATTCCCCACATGTAAGTAAAGTAAAGTGGAGCACACTCATCTAGTTGGCATCTTACACCCCTTTCCTATTCCAGAACAAAAATGGGAGATCATTTCCATGGACCTCATCACTGGTTTGACCAAGGTATTTGGTAAGGATTGCATATTTGTGGTGGTGGATAGGGTCACTAAATTTTCTCATTTATTTTTTGTTACTACCACTTTTACTGCTACATAAGTGGTTGAACAATTTTTTAAATAAGTTTTCATATTCAATGGGATTCCTGATGGAAAGAACTATTCAAAATGGTGGGGACCAATTTGACACCTAGAACAAGATATCATCCATAAATTGATGGCCAAATAGAGAGGGTGAATCAATGGTTGGAAGGATACTTGAGGAACTATGTTAGTGGGCAACAAAAAGCATGGATAAGATGGTTGCATTTGGGTGAGTTTTGTTATAATACTACTTTTCATATGTCCATTGGCATGTCTCCTTTCAAAGAACTTTATGGTTATGATGCATCCACTTTTATTGACCACATTGTTGGTGATAGTAGAGATCCAAAGGCTAAATATAGGATTGAAGAAATTCAATAAATTTTGAAGGCTTTGAAAGATAACTTGCAGGTTTCCCAAAATCAACAAAAACAATATGTAGACCAACATAGAGTGGAGAGGAACTTACAAGTGAATGAATTGGTGTATTTGAGATTGCATCCCTACAATAAATCCACCATAAAGGATAAAGGTTCAGAAAAACTCAAACCAAGGTTTTATGGTCCCTACAAAGTGATTCGAAAGGTTGGAGAAGTGGCCTATGAATTGGAGCTTCCCATGGGAAATAAAATTCATAATGTATTTCATGTTTCATGTGTAAGGAAGGTTATATGTCAGCATATTTAATTTTTATATACTTTACCTCCTTTGGATGATGAAGGACAACTTTCTCTCATTCCAGAAAAAATCTTGGAAACAAGGGAGAGGAGATTAAGAAGCAAAACAATAAAAGAATACTTGGTACAATTGAAGGATTTTCCTAGTGAAGAATCCACTTGGGAAGAGGAAAAAATTTTGCAGCATCCAAACTTGGAATTTCTTGAGGACAAGAAATAATGGGCGGGGAGGATTTTCATGTCCCCATCCCTATGAGACTACTAGTTGACAATGTTTCACCCACCTACTAGTTCCCTAGGTTGGGGAAGAGGCATTAAATATTGCAATAAGGGATATATGGAACCCAAGAGAAACTTAGTTTGAAATTTACACATTAAATTAGGTCATACAAACAATAAATATGGAAAAAATAAATTTTCATTGCTTCATAAGGACATTTGGAGGTTCATGGAGACCTTGGGTGACTAGATTCTTCTTTACACATGTCATGACCTAACCCCAAATTTGAAATTATGAGTAATGGAATGTTATTGGAAGGTGAATAGGTATCAAGTAACATATAATGAGCCCAAGGATTCTAATGGGTGAAGAGGAGTAACTCCCCATAGAAGAGGAAGAGGCTAGGAAGAAACTAGGTGACACTTGGAGAGAGATTCCCTACATTTTATGACAACAATGATGGAAGATTATATGACAAGTCAAACCTTATTGAAAACCTATGAAAATTTGGCATGTCATGGATAAAAATATCCTCCAAGGGTGCGCATTTGGGGTTTAGTGGTAGCCATTTGAATTTGTATTAAGATGAAGAGTTGAGGAGAAGGACAAGTGAGATGAATTTTGTATTAAACATCAAGGATGAGTTGGAGGAAGCCTATGGGAGTGAATTATACCTTGGAGGAACTTAGTAAGGTTATAAAAATATGTCATGAGGAATGAGAATGGATTTTTATCATTTGAGAATTTTTCCTTGCCATTTTGGAAAGCACTAGCTTGTCCATTGCACGGTGAGTGCTCACTTACCCTGCTAGTGAGCCAATTTCAAGAGAGTGAGATTCTCATCCAAGTTGGTTGTGGGAGAGGCCACCATAAAATATCATTTGTATATTAATAGAGTGTTTTTACTACATATATGAGGCTTCTATGGTTTGTGACCCATCTCTCCTCCCATTCTCTCAATCCCCACTTCAATATTTCCATATTTATCTATGATGGCACACTTGTGTGAATGGTGGTTACGCCCCATTGATTCCATTTGATGCCCTAGAATGGGTGACTGATTTATGGATCTATAATATGTTCCCCATACTATCTGTAAGTCAAAATCAGCAGAAATACATATGCAAATGTACATATTTCCAAGCTTTGTTGTAACTAGTTTCCATGTGTTGTTTTCCCATTTCAATGGAGTTGTATATCTGATGTTATATGATATTAGTGAGATATTTCTATGCTTTTAATGGTATATATTAATTTTTCTCTTTTCTAAACCATTATTTACACAATTTGTGAGTCAAAGTTGAGCATTTACATGGCATTTCCCTTAAGAAAATATCACTAAGTTTATGCATTCGAATATGAAGCTTTACAGCTCTGTTGCATAAATATTAACCATATCAAATGATAGTAAATTAAGTATAATAAAATTCCCCATACTCTGTTTTACAATTTTGGAGGGTCGCATAGGAGTTGGAAATCCATTTCTTCCCATACCCTAGGGCGGGATTGCACCATAAACTACTAGTAATTTTACCATTTTTACCATTGTTCCCAAATCAAGTTTCATATGTCTATAACCTGTAATAAAGTTATCATATATTCCATTTAGTGGTCATAATTGTAGCAGGGATTTCTCCCTTGCTACAGGGCAGGAATGACTACCTTCTGTCTATAGGACGGAAGGATAGGTTCCTGTGTGGAAATGCAGAAAAGAAATGAACTGAAAGCAAGAAAGAACTGAAAGAAAAGAAACAGCTGGAAGCCCCTTTGCAAACAAGGTTAGGGCTTGACTCCAGATACCTGCAAACAACTATTTAAAAATAAAAAACCTGCAAAATAAGTTAAGAAAGAAACCTGCAAGCAAATATGGGTCATAAAACAACTAAGCTACTAAAACAAAGACATAAGCAAACAATGGTATACCTTCTCTTTGGTGCAATGGGCCACCATGCCCTGGCTAGAAGAAGCACCTCTCTCTCTCTCTTGGCTATGGAGGAGCTATGGTTCAATGGAGGAATTAATGGATGAGAGGAGCGATGTGGGTGGCTTGAGAGACAAAGGGTCTCAAGGCATCCACGGGCAGCATAAAAGTATGCAAGGGGAGAGATGTTTGAGAGTGACCCCCACCCCTCCTTTTATATCTTTTTTGGGGATTTTTAGGGTTTTAAGCCCTTGGTCAGGGCTTTAGCCCCTTTTTGGGGATTTTAGCCCCTTCTACCCTAACTTTAGCTCCTTTTATGGTTTTAGGCTCCTTTGAGGGGTTTTAGGGATTTCTCCCTTGCTACAGGGTAGGAATGGCTACCTTCTGTCTATAGGAAGAAAGGATAGGTTCCTGTGTGGTAAAATGTAGGAAAAGTAAATAGAACAAAAAGGAAGAAAAGATGGACAAGAAATGGTCGTGAGCCCCTCTCCAAAAAAGGTTAGGGCTTTGCTCCAAGAACCTGCAAAAAACTATTAAAAACAACAATAAACCTGCAAAACAAGTTAATAAACAAACCTGCAAGCAAAGATGGGTTAGAAAACAACTAATCTACTAAAACAAAAGCATGAACAAACAATGGTATACCTCTTCTTTTGTGCAATGGGCCACCATGCCCTGGATGGAAGAAGCACCTCTCTATCTCACTCAACAATGGAGGAGCTATGGCT
This sequence comes from Pseudotsuga menziesii, assembly GCA_001517045.1. NCBI lineage: Eukaryota > Viridiplantae > Streptophyta > Pinopsida > Pinales > Pinaceae > Pseudotsuga > Pseudotsuga menziesii. The sequence goes on from LPNX010568315.1 coordinate 206,717, forward strand.
CAATGGAGAAGATGAGTGAGTGAGAGGGGGGATGTGGGTGGCTTGAGAGACAAAGGGTCTCAAGGCATCCATGGGAAGCATAACAGTATGCAAGGGAAGAGTTGTTTGAGAGTGACCCCCACCCCTCCTTTTATAGCTTTTTTGGGGATTTTAAGGGTTTTAAGCCCTTGGTTAGGGCGTTAGCCCCTTTTGCCCTAACTTTAGCTCCTTTTAGGATTTTAGGCTCCTGTGAGGGGTATTAGCCCTTTTTTGGAGGCTTTAGCCCCTATGAGAGTTATTTAGGGTCCTTTTTGGGGTTTTTAGGCCCTTTTACTCATTTTGAAGCCTTTTTGAGGGTGTGGGGGTCTAATGGGGTGATATCAAGGTCATGTATGGGTGTCCTTGGGTTGTGTAGGCCATGTAGAGTTGAGTGAGAGATTTTTTGAGTTAACATATTGCCCCTTGATGTGTGAGGGTAGGAGCTCATCGTATGGTCGATGGACATCATAGGATTTGTTGCGGAGAGGTGGTGCTTCCGAGGCTGGGGCATGGTGGCTTTTGTTTTTTGTATTAATATGGTTCCCATCAATGGGTGAGATACAAATAATGTGTGACATGTATATGGATGAGGCAGGAATCCCCATGCTCGTGACAATGTCAAAATAATAATTTGATATATGCTCTAAAATACAAGAGTCGATCATATACAACCGATGATACAATAATGTTTGCCTCAATAAGAGGCTGAATACAACACTGATCTAAAGAACTACTACATTGGACCCATGACATTCTCATGGAATGCTATATCTTCATGACTGACATCCTACTGGATCTGGGACAATACATAGCTGTATGGACTCGCTGATTGAGATTCAGAGTCTCTGTAGTACAAGTATGCTGTATCAATCATAAATCTATATAGAAGCATTGTTGGTGCTTCTGAACACTATCTCCAATGCAACCCGGAAATCACAAACGACATAACCTGTTTAGGTCCCTTGAATAGACTCATCAATGTGCTAGAGTTAGGTGACATCCAGGGTCTTTGACCAAATACTGTAGGGAACAAACCCTATATGAATCTCAACGGTGCAATGATGTAGTTGAAGTCAAGCACGTGAGAAACAACCATCCCGAGAGGCACTAAGGACTCCTCTCAAGTGATCCAAGGAACTCATCAATGTTGTTAATGAAACCAAGGTACAAGGACCTCTGTGTCTATCCTCTAGAATATGTGTGTTGTCGTCGACAGAGGGAGACCTACCCCTATTCAAGGCAATGATGTTTCCTTGACCAGAAGCGCGAGGGAGATAATCGAAAGGTGTGAGACAATCTGCGGACTGACCCAATGAATGGGGGAGGGTGGGGGGGAGGGAAAGAATTGAACAGGGGTAGGGGGAGTGTGGTAGACTCAAACTTTCTTTTTTTAGAGTATGACGACAGGGTGGGCCAGGAAGCAAATGAAACTGACTCATGGGAATGGGATCATAGTTGTAATATCGGGAATGTCACTGCAGATGGGAAATACTTACGAGAGGTGGATACTTTTGATATTGATGGGATCCAAGGAAGACACATTGCAGAGTATTCTAAACAAAGGTGACCCAAAGTGGGAATGCTGCCAAACTGTTTTTTGTGGGGTGGTGTCTAGAGACACCATTGTGGTACAATCTCGTGGATTTTTATCAAGCCCAAGAAGGTAAATACTCGATGGTGCTTTCAATTTTAGAGAGTCTGAAAGCATGAAGAATACTCCAATGGGGGTTCTTTTTCATTGGTAGTCTCCTGTACCCAAAAAAGGATAAAATTTTACATAGGAGAGCTCACCCATCCTTTGGGGGATGAGAGACTTCTTTACTGTTGGTAGTCCAATCAGGCCAGAAAAGGTTAAACCTATACGGACTGGACAGTCATTCAGATACTTTTACACGCATGAATGAAACCAAGTTTTCTCGATAATCTTTTCTTGATGAGAAGGCTGGAAAAGAGCTTAATGACAACCCATGGTGATATTTTTCGTAAAGTGCGGCCCCTCTGCCTGAGAAAGCATAAAAGTATGCAGAGGGGAATGGTCTTGGCTTGAATACACCAAGGTGGTCCTTTTCATTTGATGGTCTGCATAGTCCACAAAAGGAGGTAAACGATACGATGTAGACGCCCTTTCCTATACTTTAGCGAGCGGGAAAGGAAGCAGCTATGCTCAGCTATCTTTTCATTGTTTTTAGGAGTCAGAAAAAGAGCTTAAACAAAACTCTAGTGCGGTCAACCGATTGTGGTGGCACAGGCGGTGCCCCATGTCGAGACAGTGGACAGTGGTCCAAAGGTCATCCATGCAGTATGGACGGAGTAGGTGGCTCTCAAACATACCAATACATCCATGGGATAGATCACGGCAGAGGCTCACAAGTCGGTGTGGTAGAGGCATGCAAACTGAGGTGGCTCTCAGACAAAGGTCAGGAGAGCTATGTGTGAGTTGTGGTGGATGGACTTGACTACATGTGATGTGAGTGCAAGTCTGGGGGCAGTTATATGCCAATTATGTGCAAGAGAAATAAATCATTTTCTGGACAATGGTCCAGGGATTCGTGTAAGGTGCGATGGATGAAGTAGACAATTATGTGTTAAAATACAAAATAAGAAGAAAAATGGTGACCCTTAACATGTGGTGGCCTAAGAGCCCGCATGAGTAGTGGTAGGGACGAGTGATACAATTACAGGTCTGCAAACACTTGTTTTTCCATGCTGTGGCTCATAAATCGAGGTAGCTTCTAGGAAATGGTCCCAAAATTTGTTTGTTAAACAAGAGACAATGGTCTCATGTTAAGGTACACACTTCTGGTGATCGAGGAACCCATATGGCTGGAAGAATTCATTATAAGCATTATGGTCAAACAGTCTGTCACTCAAAGTATAATCACCCAGAGATCTAGGTTCGCCAGGTAATCGCCAATTGTTGCGGCAGCAACTTCTTTCTCCCCAAATTTCTTAAATGTTGAGGCCCCTCCTCATATTTTTGCATTGGTTTTAATCAATGGATTCTTGAGTCGGTCATATAGTTTTAGACGATTGTTTTTTTTAAAGCTCCTTTCTTGACCAGTTTCCAGACTCCCGAGTGCGATGAAATTTATGATGAGCCGGAACTTTTTATTTTGATTTTGTGGGTGGATCAACCAGTTAGTTCTATTGTGGTCGCCGTTACGGAAGTATAACATTTCACTGTCCTTTGTTAAATGCTTGTGACTGACTGAAACACTGGTTTTTTATTTCGATCGGGCCTTTTTATTGTTAAATCAGAAGCTGCAAAGTTCCTGCCCCTCCGCCGTTGCGGCTCCAAAATGGTTTATTCGTCCGATGTGACATCCCGCCGGCATCCGATTCGTGTTAACCTATGATCGCTTGCCCCTCGCCCGGACTCATCCGCCGTTGTAGCTGGGAGATCCATCCCTCTCCCGACTTGAATGCCTTCCGAAGCCCGACCACGCTCTTCCCGCCGGCGTCTGATTAAACCTTATCGCCCGTTCTTCCGCTCACCCGTCCCCTATAATCCTCCGCCGTTGTGGCTCCTGAAGTCTTGTCCCGTCCAATGTAGAAGTCGTTCAACCGCCGATTTATAATCTTCCGCCCAAAGCTCGTTTTTGTTCCGCTCAGAACCAGAGACGCACCAGGCCGTTTCCTTAAGGCATAATCTTTCAAATTGGTAGAGTCAGATGTTTGCTTATAACGCCTCATCCAATCAATGATACTTGTCGATTGATTGCAGGCTAATTCGAGAAAGTGATCAAACTACTGGGAGGAAGTATAACTGAAGCTAGGTAAATCATCGAAGAGATCGATGGCAGTAGAAGGACGAAATCCGGAACAAGGAATAGGAAAATTTGAGTAACGGATCAGTTCCCAAGAGGGTTCATGATCACATACAAACAAGAGAAAGGAGCGTGAAGCGTTGGGGGGAGCTGAAAGGCCATGCGTTTGGAAAACGAAATGCTTTGTAATTGTAGTTTAAATATCCGAAAGCAGGACAGAGAGAGGGCTTTTTCCCCCTGGAAAATTTTGTAAATGTTTGCTTGTAAGAGGAACTACTTCGTTTTGCAAAGGAAACTGCAATTTTTTGCCTGTTGGAGAGAGTAAAAAGTGGAATGTATCAATGCAATGCAATGAATAATGTTGAAGAGGAACTACTTCGTTTTCAGCTATGTTTCATTTACTGTAAGAGTATTTAATGTTATGAACCTATGTTCTTGTTGAATGTTCTTCAGTAGTTTCTGGGATATTCAGTAGTTTCTGGGATATTGATTTCACTGTGAGTAATGAATGACATTATAGAATGATCGGCTATCTGGTTATTTGAATATCTTGAAGTGTTCATGTGTCTTGAAAGAAATGTCAGCTACCTGTGATTCTTCATAATGTATGTGCAAAATGTGTTGCTCACCCAAAATGATAACCTTGCTCCCTAGGGATAGTTAAGATAGCTAGTTGTTGCTTTATATCTGATTTGGTTGCTGGTGAGCATAAGACGATAGGTAAGAACCTGCGCATCACATTGTGACCGCTCCCTGCACCTTGATCGCCCTGCATTTAGTTAGGCACTTGCATCTCATTTCTTAAAGTCAAAATACAAAAACTCAGTGGGCCGGGCCACAACCGGTAAAGCCTTTGTTTTGTTTCTTGACCCGCGGTAGCCGGACCGCAAAACCGGACGGATTCCCTATTCCAAACAGTCAACGGGCTAGTTGGGAACGTTGATTGGGGAGAATCCCTTATTGTTGTCGCCTGCGAATTTCCAGGCCTCAACAGTTTTGGCACTAGAAGGAGGGCCGTCAGTGTATGGCTGGCCGAGGAAACCTGTTTTCTCGAGATTATTCCGCTGGTTACAGTTCTGAAAGTAGTGGACTGCTTAACCCAATTCCGGAAGAATACAACAGAGAATATCTATATCCTGTTCGCAACGAGATTGTTAATGATCTGAGAAGACACACTTGTGCTTATGTAAAGAAGATTGGAGGGTTGCCAATTATCCACGAGTTGCCTAGAAGAGAATACAAGAAGAAAGACCGTCCTATAGTAGAAGATTCAGTGTTGGTTGGAGACTGGGAAGAACTGGTGGAAAGTGCTTTACAGGAAGTTCAATTACCTCTGAACCAAGTAGGCCCAGATAGCCCTTGCAGTTCTCCTGTTCATACCCCTGTTGGTTCACCCCCTCACTCTCCTCTTCCACTCATGGTCGGCGTCAACGCAAATCAAAATCCACCTAATCCACCAAACCCACCGCCAGCTTGGAAAGCTAGATCACCTCTAAATCTGACCCCGCCCTTGCATGACCTACCTCAAGCCTTTGAGAAGTTACTGCCTAAATTTGACCCCAATGAGAAGATCCTAGTGGATGATCATTTACAAAGTTTCTACTTGGAAATAGAGGGTCTGAGGGCTGGGGAACACAAGGATGTGGTGTGTAGACTATTCCCGCATACCCTCAAAGGAGCTGCGGCCTCATGGTACTTTGGTTTTCCTGCCAACTCTATCCCAGACTGGGATACCTTCGAGAGAATGTTCAGAAGCAAGTATGCAGTCCAAAAGACTCATGCTGCCCTCATGAAAGGACTGTGTGCACTGAAGAAAGAGAAAAAAGAAAAAGTGCACAGTTTCACACAAAGGTTTGCAGCATATCTTAAAAATTTCTCTGAAATAGATAAGCCTTCAGACAAAGTACTGATTGAATACTATACTTCAGCTCTAGGTCCTGATATGGACATGTTTGCAAAAGGTAGGGCCAAGCCTACTCTGACAGAAACCTATGAAGAAGCAGAAGTGGTGGAGGCTGAAAGAGAGAGTATTGAAGATTACCCCGAACAATCAGGAGAGAGAAGGAAAACTTTATTGTTCACTAAACCTAAAGAGGAGAAAGCACCAGATTATGAAAGTATGGCCAAAATGATGCAAAAGCTATCTGATGAGATCATAGACTTGGAAAAAGAGAAGGAAACATAGAAGTTCTACAGGCCTTATTATAAGAAAAAGGAGGAAAACAATCAGTCCCAACCTCCTCCTCACAATACTGCGTCTATGAACCTGACAGAGATAGGGATGGAAAATTTCTGCACCTTTCATCAGCAGCCTCACTCTGAAAAGAGCTGCCCACAATGGATAAATTCAATGACGTTAGTCATGAATCAGATGTTGGATTCGAGACTAACAGAAGAAGATGATGATGATAGGAAATAAAGTGTTGCTTCTACTTCTACAAAAGAACAGGAAGAAGAAACTATGGCATTATGGAGTTCGATCTCCCTGCTCGATGCAGAAGAAGATATCACTAAAAAACACAAAGATGTCAGCGAGGCTAACGTGACAACCAGAAGTCAAGGGACGATTAGTGATGACAATCTCTTACTCCCAAAGATCAGAAGGCTGGAAAGAAACGTCAAGAAGAAATTTCAAGATAAATCCTTGACTGATAAGATTCCGGAATTCACTATTACCAGTCAGAATCCTGAGCAGAACAGGATATTGCCCAAGCCAAACGAAGAGAAGATGAGTGCTGATAAATCTCTGTCCATTAAACAGCAGCTTGAATATGATGTTGTTGAAGACCTAAAAAAGATAAAGGCAAACAGCCCGCTGTTTGAAATGTGCAAAGTACCTTAGCAAAAGGAAAAGCTGTTGAAAGCATTGGAAACATCAAAAGAGGAGCGACCTGCTGTCAATCAGCCTCTGGATGAAGAAGAAATCGGGGAAGCTAGCACTGGAGGTAAGTCTAAAACTAAACAGCCACCCTTCCTCCTGACATTTGAAATTTTTAATCATAATGTTCACAATTGTCTAGTAGACTTAGGGGCGTCAATCAATGTCATGCCCGTATCAGTATGTAGGAAAATCAATGGGCAGTTTAAGCCAACCACGTGGAGGGTGGTGCAATTGGATAGGACAGACGTTAAGGTAATTGGTGAAATGGAGGACGTTCTAATTCGTCTGGCATCAAATGACAAAGTATGCCAAGTTATCAACATCGTGGTGGCTGATATACCAGACGCTTATGGCTTGGTCCTGAGCAGAGATTGGTCAGCTAAATTGAATGGATATTTCACCTCAGATTGGTCACACCTGTGGTTGCCGTACAAAGGAAGCCCCAATCAGATTAAGGTTTTGAGGGAACCTCACATGAAGTACAATGTTACCCAGTTGGACGAGAAGAATATACCAGTCGAACTTGTGTTGGGAAACTACTTTCTCAAACTGGAACCAGGGAACTATCAAATGGAAGAGGCCAGCGACACATCTGACACCCAGCCTGAACCCCTTAAATTCTCGCAGGCTGATGAGTTTGATTGTAAAATAGTATATTTAGCAGTAGAAGTAGATTCTTTTTCAGTAGATAATGTTTTTTGGACTTTATTTTTTGATGGATCTAAAACTTTAGAAGGGTCAGGGGCCGGCTGCATCCTCATTGATCCACAAAAAAATAAACACTTCCTGTCCTGTAGGTTAGAGTTTGAGTGTACTAACAATACGGCTGAATATGAAGCACTATTGCAGGGACTCAAGAAAGCGATTGAGCTAAAGGTGAGTAATTTAAAAGTTTTTGGGGATTCAGAAATAGTTGTAAAGCAAATAAGAAATCAAATACATTGTGTTTCCCCCCATTTGAAAGCTTACCAAAGCGAGGTATGGGATTTGCTTAAAAGTTTTCATGCATTCAATATTGTTTCAATCCCAAGAATGAAAAACACAGCCGCTGATCTTTTGGCCACTTCAGCTGCCACACTGGTACCCACTAATAACAGATGTTCTATTGAATTACTTTTCAGGCCTTCCGTACCAGATATGATCACCAATATAAGGGTGTTCGATGATGACCAACAAATCATAGAATGTCTGACCAATGAGGATGTATTCAAGGGAGTGATCATCGATGATGAAAAACATCAAGCCGAGATGAAATTTGACAATTTCGTCCCTAAAGGATTCCGAACATTAGAGAAGATGTTTGACTTAAATGAAAAATTCCGGAGACCCGCAAATGTAAAGACGCACAGCTCAACCCTGCAGTTCGAACTGATAAACTTGGGGACCGAGACAGATCCCAAGTTTGTGAGCCTCGGCAAATGTTGTTCGCCTGCCAAAAGGGACAGGTTTGTCAGTTTGTTCAAGCAGTACAAAGATATCTTTGCATGGACGTATGCAGATCTGAAGACCTACGACACCAGCATTATCAAGCATGTCATCCCTATTAAAACGGGCATCAAGCCATATCAGCAGCCGTTAAGGAAGATGCACCCCAAGTTGGAGCCACTGATTCAAAGCGAAGTGAAGAAATTGTTGGACGCCAGGATTATTTTTAAAGTCAGGCACTCTGAGTGGGTGTCAAATTTGGTGCCGGTCAGAAAAAAGTCGAGAGAAATCAGACTATGTGTGGACTTCAGAAACTTAAACCGCACCTCAGACAAAGACAACTATCCGGTGCCTCCCATGGAGCAATTGCTACAGATGGTTTCTGGTTCTGAATTGTTTTCATTGTTAGACGGATTCTCTGGCTAGAACCAAGTGTTAGTGGCCGAGGAAGATAGATTGAAGACAACGTTCAGAACTAAATGGGGAACTTTCGCATATAGAAGAATGCCGTTTGGACTGATTAATGCTGGCACGGCGTTTCAGAGAGCTATGGACATAGCTTTCCGCAGACTGATTGGACGAAGTGTGGTGGTCTACCTTGATGATATCACCATTGTTTCAAAGAAAAGAGGGGAGCACGCGTTCCACCTAAAGCATATTTTCGAAGGCTATCGGAAGTATGGCATTTCCCTCAATCCTAAGAAGTGCGTGTTCGCGGTCACCGAAGGAAAATTACTGGGGCATATAGTTTCTAAGAAATGTATATCTATAGACCCAGAAAGAATCAAGGCCATTGAACAAATTCCTATGCCCCATAATAAAAAAGGAATGCAATCTTTCATGGGGACGATAAATTTCGTACGAAGGTTTGTGCCCGATTTTGCTCAGACTATCAAGCCCCTGTAGCAGATGGTCAAGCAAAATGCACAGTTTAAGTGGACTGAAACTGAAAAGACTGCGTTCAACAAAATCAAGACTGATGTTGCCCAGGCGCCCTCCCTGAAAAGTCCAGATTTTGATAAAGACTTCATTATGTACACATTTGCATCTGATGATTCATTGGCAGCCATGCTTACACAAAAGGAGGACGAGGGTGATGAATTCCCAATCTCTTTCATGAGCACTGGGCTTCAAGGGGCTGAATTAAACTACCCAGCCATTGATAAACAGGCTTACACAGTATTTAAGGCAGTGAAGCTTTTTAGGCCTTATATATTAAAAAATCGGACCAAGGTAATAGTCCCTTACCTAGCGGTAAGATCTCTTCTCATTCAAAAAGAGTTGGGAGAAAGAAGGGGCAACTGGGTAACAGCCCTTCAAGAATACGACCTTGAATTCAAACCGGCTACTATAGTGAAAGGTCAAGGGCTATGCAAATTGATGACTGGAAGTAGAAACAACGAAGAACAAGCATGGGAAGAGGAAGCCAAATTGCATGTAATGGATGTATGCCCTCTGTTTACAGCTCCTGAGTCCTGGTATAGGGACCTTGTGCATTACTTACAGTCGGGGATATTGCCAGAACATTGGAACTCCAAACAAAGAAGAGCTCTGCACCTCAAATCAGCCTGCTATCATCTGGTTGAAGGAGTGTTATTCAGGAAGAATTATGACGGGGTTCTCCTTAGGTGTTTAGAAAAAGAAGATGCAAAGAAAGTAATGGCGGAATTACATGACGGTTCGGCTGGGGGACATTATTCCGGCGACACTACAGCCCACAAAATCCTTAGAGCCGGTTACTATTGGCCCACACTCTTCAAGGACGCACATGCACATGTCAGAAAATGTGATATTTATCAAAGGTGTGGTGGAAGACAGCCCAAAGCAGCCGCACCCCTAAAGCTTGTTATGATCACTGAACCATTTGAACAATGGGGGTTGGACATTATCGGGGAAATAAAACCAAATTCTTCCCTGCTGCACAAGTACATTCTTACCGCGACTGATTACTTCACCCGCTGGGTCGAAGCTATCCCATTGCGCAAGATCAACGAGGATGAAGTCATCAGCTTCCTACAAGATCATATCATGACCAGGTTTGGGGTTCCAATTTCAATAGTTTTTTATAATGCTAAATACTTTTCATCAATTAAATTGACTTCATTTGCTCATGATAAAGGGATAAAATTACATTATTCTGCTAACTACTATCCGCAAGGGAATGGCCTGGCTGAATCCTCCAATAAAAACCTCATTAGAATCCTGAAGAAGACCGTAATAGAGAACCATCGAAGTTGGCACTCAGCCTTACCCAATGCCCTGTGGGCTGACAGAGTCACCCCCAAGTCTGCAATAGGAGTGTCACCCTATACCCTTGTGTACGGTAAAGAAGCTATCCTGCCTCCCAATCTCATGCTACCAGCTTCCATACTAGCCCAAGAGTCTAGGGGGTCGGAGGATGAAGTCCTACAAATAAGAATATATAATCTCCTGAAAGCAGAAGAGGCCATATCCAAGGCTAGAGAACGTTTTAAACAACAGCAAAAGTCAGTTAAGAGATGGTTTGACAAGCATAAAGCTAGGAAAAAAGACTTTGAAGTAGGAGACTTAGTCCTCAAATGGGACCACCCCCATGATGAGAAAGGAAAGCATACCAAATTCCAGCAGTTATGGGTAGGTCCCTTTCAGATTGTAGCCAAACTTGGCCCTGCTACTTATAAGATGCAAGATTTACAGGGATGGGAGGAGAACTTGCGAGTTAATGGTTTGGTTCTCAAGCCTTACTTTTCTTAAGAGTCTTTGAGTTTTTCTTCCTTGTATATAAATAAGCTGTAGGGCTGTTTTCAAGTCATGCTTTCATTTTATTTAAGTTTAGTTTTGATTTTCAATAAGGGGAACAAACTTGCGGCACGTTGAGTGTCAGCCTATGTGTTGCTAAAAGAGTTCTTTCAGCCTAACAGTTTCTCGAATAAAATGTTGTATGCATTGAAGTACTGCTTAACCCTTGTGAATTAAACCGGATTCGAGGAGTCTGGAGTACTATGTCGGGGTTCCATCTGTATCACACTTGAAATGTCTAAGGAGCAACAGTAAAGGACCCATGGAAAGAAGCAGGGTGAACAGTGTATTAAATATAAATGATCCCATGCCAAGAGAAGAATGCCAAAAGGCGAATAAAGAGTCAAGACTTCTATAAAAGCATCGTAAATCAAAGCAAATGCTGAATCATAAGTACTTAAGGCCAAAATATCCTCTCCATCCGTGAGCTGAAGCTTAAAATATACCACTCACACAAAAGGACACTATGGGATAGAGGATCCTGAATTAAAATTCAGTAAGAAAAGCACACAGAAAGACTCAAATGAAAGGGGCAAAAGTCCAAAAGCACAAGAGTGTTAAAATGGCATGGGAACGAGGAACAAACGAATACTGCTGTTGACTTTCTGCTACGATCCTGTGGTGTCTACGCTGTTGACTACCTGAAGACAAAGGTAATAATGAAACTCATTCTCCAGCCCTAACAGAGTTATCTGGACTTGAAGGTTCCGGTTTCCACTTTCCCCAAAGGGACCATCATCAATGATTAAGGTACACACTTCTGGTGATCGAGGAACCCATATGGCTGGAAGAATTCATTATAAGCATTATGGTCAAACAGTCTGTCACTCAAAGTATAATCACCCAGAGATCTAGGTTCGCTAGGTAATCGCCAATTGTTGCGGCAGCAACTTCTTTCTCCCCAAATTTCTTAAATGTTGGGGCCCCTCCTCATATTGTTGCATTGGTTTTAATCAACGGATTCTTGAGTCGGTCATATAGTTTTAGACGGTTGTTTTTTTTAAAACTCCTTTCTTGACCAGTTTCCAGACTCCCGAGTGCGATGAAATTTATGATGAGCCGGAACTTTTTATTTTGATTTTGTGGGTGGATCAACCAGTTAGTTCTATTATGGTCACCGTTATGGAAGTATAAAATTTCACTGTCCTTTGTTAAATTCTTGTGACTGACTGAAACACTAGGTTTTTCTTTTGATCGGGCCTTTTTATTATTAAATCGGAAGCTGCGAAGTTCCTGCCCCTCCGCCGTTGCGGCTCCAAAATCATTTATTCGTCCGATGTGACATCCCGCCGGCATCCGATTCGTGTTAACCTATGATCGCTTGCCCCTCGCCCGGAATCGTCCGCCGTTGTGGCTGGGAGATCCATCCCTCTCCCGACTTGAATGCCTTCCGACGCCCGACCACGCTCTTCCTGCCAACGTCCGATTAAACCTTATCGCCCGTTCTTCCGCTCACCCGTCCCCTATAATCCTCCGTCGTTGCAGCTCCTGAAGTCTTGTCCCGTCCGATGTAGAAGTCATTCAACTGCCGATTTATAATCTTCCGCCCAAAGCTCGTTTTTGTTCCACTCAGAACCAGAGACGCACCAGGCCATTTCCTTAAGGCATAATCTTTCAAATTGGTAGAGTCAGATGTTTGCTTATAACGCCTCATCCAATCAATGATACTTGTCGATTGATTGCAGGCTAATTCGAGAAAGCGGTCAAACTACTGGGAGGAAGTATAATTGAAGCCAGGTAAATCATCGAAGAGATCGATGGCAGTAGAAGGACGAAATCCGAAACAAGGAATAGGCAGATTCGAGTAATGGATCAGTTCCCAAGAGGGTTCATGATCACATACAAACAAGAGAAAGGAGCGTGAATCGTTGGGGGGAGCTGAAAGGCCATGCGTTTGGAAAACAAAACGCTCTGTAATTGTAGTTTAAATATCCGAAAGCAGGATAGAGAGAGGGATTTTTCCCCCTGGAAAATTTTGTAAATGTTTGCTTGTAAGAGGAACTACTTCGTTTTGCAAAGGAAACTGCAATTTTTTTCCTGTTGGAGAGAGTAAAAAGTGGAATGTATCAATGCAACGCAATGAATAATGTTGAAGAGGAACTACTTCGTTTTCAGCTATGTTTCATTTACTGTAAGAGTATTTAATGTTATGAACCTATGTTCTTGTTGAATGTTCTTCAGTAGTTTCTAGGATATTGATTTCATTGTGAGTAATGAATGACATTATAGAATGATCAGCTATCTGGTTATTTGAATATCTTGAAGTGTTCATGTGTCTTGAAAGAAATATAAGCTACCTGTGATTCTTCATAATGCATGTGCAAAATGTGTTGCTCACCCAAAATGATAACCTTGCTCCCTAGGGATAGTTGAGATAGCTAGTTGTTGCTTTATATCTAATTTGGCTGCTGATGAGCATAAGACGATAGGTAAGAACCTGCGCATCACATTATGACCGCTCCCTGCACCTTGATCGCCCTGCATTTAGTTAGGAACTTGTATCTCATTTCTTAAAGTCAAAATACAAAATCCCGGCATGGCTGGGCCGCAACCGGTAAAGCCTTTGTTTTGTTTCTTGACCCGCGGTAGCCGGACCGCAAAACCGGACGGATTCCCTATTCCAAACAGTCAATGGGCTAGTTGGGAACGTTGATTGGGGAGAATCCCTTACTGTTGTCGCCTGCGAATTTCCAAGCCTCAACACAGTGCTGTGGCGGCAAGATAACAATATTTCCACCCCTTCGTCATATCTGACGGGGAGTTGGAAATACTGCAGGAACATGAAAGCTAAAGAGTTGAAATCTAGGTACTTGGCTTGCGGTAGCTCAATGTACCATTTGGCTGCCGCACCTATGAGGGTGCATTGGAACAGTCTTATCCTGATCGAGTCATCTACGATGCTATTTGAGGAGCACCATAAATGGAATGTCATGATGTGATTTTGGGGACACTCCCCTGCCTTCCCTTCAAACTTGGGAATGTCTGAGTGAATTTTGGTTGGCATTGGGGGCCAAAAGGTTTGATGGAAGATGGGGTCATTTGTCAATCGAGCCAAATCAGGAAAGTTAAGATGAGCCATGAAAGGTATATTTGACCCCAGGTTGATGTGAGATGGGGAAGGTATAGTGGTGGGGTTTGCAAGTGCATAATTTACTTGCATAGCTGGGGGTGCCGGTGGTGCCATTGTAGATGGGCCAATTCCCCCAAGTGTGGTGTGAGGGATAGTGTGGATGGAAGGGCCATGCCCCCATGTGTGATAGGAGGGGCAGTGTATGTGGAAGGGGCACTGCCCCCCTGTGTGACAGGAGGGGCAGTGTATGTGGAAGGTCCACTACCCGCAAGTGTTGCAGGTGGGATAGATTGAGTGGTTACTATGGGTGGTGGAAGCTGACTGATGACAGTTTGCATGATCGTGCTGGGGCCACCTGCAAGGTTGTTGGTGATAATTTGTGGTGTATACATGGGTCCACTAGCAATTGCTATGCCGAAAAATGGATTCGGGTTTGCACCAACCATGGGGCTTGATGGTGCTATGTGTAGGTCTGGCTCAGACTGATATGGGTCTGAATCTGAATCAAAGGCTGTGTGGCCTTCTGATGGTGTGAGAGGTCATCGAGAATGGTCTTGACGATGTCGGTTCAATGACCTGAATTGTGGTGGTTCACCTCTTAGGTGTGAGGAAGAGCGTGAGGGATCAATTCTGTTAGATTTGTGTATCAAACTGGTGGGAATGATATTTTGGACCCCGGTTTTAATGGATTCCTATTGGCTATAGGTGGTCACTTAGCCACCAAGCCTGCTAGAAGACAGCGCTTGGCTTTTTCCTCATGGGCATTCTACTTAATCGGTGGGGGTCGTTGCCCTTTTCGCCTGGCAATTCCTCTCAGGGGCCAGCTACTTTGGGGTTCCTATGGTACTCCTCACAATGAGTTTCTGGGCAGAGCCCAAGTACTTCCCATAGTTAAGGCAGTCAGGGACTTATGTCCTCAAAGACTGCAGATTTTTGAACTTAGTGTAAATCAATCAATTTTAGTGGCTCTCTCAGCGTCATGAACTGAGTGGGGTTGATTTACGTGGTATGGTGTGTATGTCTTTCTGTGTTTCTGTTATTTGGTGGATGTAAATGGTTTATGAATTCATCATATTGTGGTTGAAAGCAATAAATGAATAGAAATTTTGTAGACGGATACCATTTTTTACCCTGAATTGTGATAGCCTAACTAGGTGACTACCTTACACCTATATTCTTCTTCAACAAAGAGAATTTGTTGGGCTCTCAACACAATGGGACTAAGCCCATCCATAGATTCACAGGTCACCTCCCGGATGTAAGGTTGGTCAATAGGGAGGACGCTTAGCACCGTGAGAAGCCCTCCTTCTCTACCCCCTCTACCTTCCAAGTCATCCATTTTTAATGGTTTCGAACAATATTGGGTGAAGGGCCTATTACTATACAATTTGTGCCCTTCGTCTTACCCCAGAATACCTCGAAGGGTGATGACTGGGTAGAGGAGGAAGGGTAAGCAAGACTGTTAATTTTATGTTCATTTTAGTTAGGCTATGTTGATTAACCAATTTTTTTTTTTGAATTTACACTTTGTTTGTACATGAAATTGCAATAAACTGAAACAGAAACAAAAATGGGACTATTGTGCTGGACAGAGGTAGTTGAGCCACACTAACAGTCCTTAGTAAATTGAAAATTAACTTCTGAGTGATAGAGCGCACGTTTTGGGTCAAATGTGGCGAGGGGGTCGCTAAATTTTTCCAGAAACAGGCGAGGGGGTCACACATATTTCACAGACAGAAGCGGTCTACCTTTTTGAAGGAATTCACACATTTCGGGGGGGAAAGGGTGACCTGGTCACACCTATGAGGCCTAAATGAGCAACCTGGTCCCTTGTTTTGGCCCGATAAGTGCGACTTGCACCGAGTTGGGGGATTTTTTGATCCTGAGTCCGATCCGGCTGACAATAACCTGTACTATGGCCAAATGGACTCAGATTTGCCTTGTGGAGGCTCGGCAGAAACAAAAAAATGTAAATAAATAGGATTTAAACTAGATTTGACAAGAAATTTTAAACCTAGAGCACAAACTGAAATAAAACTTGAAATTTAAAAAACTAAACCAGGGATCCTGTGGGATCGACCTGGTATGGTCACCAATTCTGTAGTAGGGATTTCTCCCTTGCTACAGGGCAGGAATGGATACCTTCTGTCTATAGGATGGAATGATAGGTTCCTGTGTGGAAATGCAAAAAAGAAATGAACTGAAAGCAAGAAAGAACTGAAAGAAAAGAGACGGCCAGAAGCCCCTCTGCAAAAGGTTAGGGATTAACTCCAGCTACCTGCAAACAACTATCTAAAAATAAAAAACCTGCAAAATAAGTTAAGAAACAAACCTGCAAGCAAATATGGGTCAGAAAACAACTAAGCTACTAAAACAAAGACATAAGAAAACAATGGTATACTTTCTCTTTGGTGCAATGGGCCACCATGCCGTGGCTGGAAGAAGCACCTCTCTCTCTCTCTTGGCTATGGAGGAGCTATGGCTCAATGGAGGAATGAATGGATGAGAGGACGGATGTGGGTGGCTTGAGAGACAAAGGGTCTCAAGGCATCCACGGGAAACATAATAGTATGCAAGGGAAGAGACGTTTGAGAGTGACCCCCACCCCTCCTTTTATAGCTTTTTTAGGGATTTTTAGGGTTTTCAGCCCTTGGTTAGGGCTTTAGCCCCTTTTTGGGATTTTATCCCCTTTCACGCTAACTTTAGCTCCTTGTAGGGCTTTAGAATCCTTTGAGGGGTTTTAGCCCCTTTTTGGAGGCTTTGGCCCCTAGGAGAGTTATTTAGGCTCCTTTTTGGGGTTTTTAAGCCCTTTTACTCATTTTTAAGCCTTTTTGAGGGTGTGGGGGTCTAATGGGGTGATACGAAGGTCATGCATGGGTGTCCTTGGGTGGTGTAGGCCATGTAGAGATGAGTGAGGAATTTTTTGGGTTAACAATAATACTCCCCATATCATCCCCTAACAAATTCTAGACCCTCTTGTGCCATTTGAATCCCCTTTAGTCAAGACTAGTCAAGGCAATTTTTCCCCAAATTCTGCCTTTGTTAGGAATTTTCGAATTGGGTCATTACCATCCCTGATTAGTTAGTTCTTAAACAATTAATTTAATTATTGAACCTCATTACATTACACAAACTCCACATAAATTTATCATTTTGATTTTTGGGTGATGTGGGTTAGAAATGGTAGTATTATCTCCACTCATGAACACCCAAGTAACTCTATGTTGTACCCTTCCATTGATCTCTACAACTACCTAGAATGAGTCAAATGGGTTTCAATTTCAACAATAATATCCTTGAACATAGTCTAGGGAGCATCACATTAGTATTCCAAGAGCTATCTATAACATATAACACACATAATTCAAAAAAAATCACCTACATACTTACAATCTTCATGTACATAATAACACAAATTAGTGAGTTAGCATAACATGAAAAATTGTTAGTAGGTTATGCCTTATTCAACACAACAACACTATGTTTCTTAAATATGAGAAAAAATACTTTGATTTTGATAATTTTTTGTGCTGCAAAAAATTCAATGGCATTACAAAGGTGTTGTAATGTCCCTCTTTTTGAATTTTGGAGAAAATTACAAATTGGGAAAAAATCGAGTTAAACTATTCTTGACTCTAGAGGGTTCTGAATTTCACCAAATGGTCCCTAATTTGAAAGGAAATGGTATGGTTAGCCTTAAAACATACCAAGGTGGTTTATGGACACTTTGTATCTAACTTTATACCTCTACAACCTTTTTTGGGTTGATGACAAAAAGGCCAAAATTACTAGGAAATTGTGATGAAATCCCCCCTAGGGTGTAATCCAACTGGATTCCAAACCCATGTATGAACTTCACAAATTTGTAAGAATAGTATGGGGACTAAGATAAGAACTCATTTAATATCATTAAACATGGTTATTAGTTCTTCAAAATGGTTATAGAGTTCCACATTTGTTTGATAACTTTCAGTGAAATTGCTTATGGGGAAATTGCATAACTAGCTCGATTTTGACATATGAAAGGTAGAGTTAAAGGCTCAGATAAGGATGTAACATATAGATACCATATGAATCATACAAAATTATTCCCCAACAGTATTAAACACCATATAAATTCCCTCATACAAGTATTGTATACAACTTATTCAGTATGGGAGTCAAATACATGACTCAACTAGTGAATTAGTAGCATGGAATTGCAAGAGTTTCACATATGAATTTCTTGTATTTCAACCCACGGATCATAGGAACATGAAATTACAGAGTAAAAAATAATATATTTCTATCACAGCATCATCAAACTCATAGAATATCCCTCATACAAATATGATACAAGACTCCTTCAAGATTGAAGCTGAAGTCATGGAAACTAGTGATTCAATGGCATGGGAATGCAAGAGTTTCACATATGCATTTCTTGGATTTATACCCACAGAGAATCGGGACATGAAATTAAAGATTAACATGTCATATATTTCTGTCACAACATCATCCAAATCGTATAATATCCCTCATACAAATATGGTATAAAACTACATCAAGATTGAAGCCAAAATCCATGAAAACTATTGATATTATGGCATGAGAATGCAAGATTTTCACACAGGAGTTTCTTGTATTTTGAGATGAATAGAATATGGGAATGAAAGTACAGATTATTAAATAATATATGGCTTCCCCAACATATCAAACACATATAAATTTCCTCATACAAATCTGATATAAAGCTACTCCAATATTGAAGCCAAATCCATGAAAACTAGTTATTCAAGAGCAAGGGGAATGCGAGCCTTTCATACATGTATTTATGATTGTAGAAAAAGACAAATTTAAATATTAAGTCAGATTAATTTTAGTATATTAATTTAATTAATCTAAGAGGTGACTTGAAAGTCACCTCTCTTCCCCACCTATGGTATAAATTACTCAAGGCAATTATTTTGTAAACCATATTCTACATTATCAAATATACATTCATTACATTTATCAATTTCCTTCTTCTTTCCTCTTCCATTACAAGGACACCAAATATGGGTGAAATTTGAGTTACCCAAATATGACGAGGACGAACGACAATGCATAGCGTGGATTAACAAAGCCGAGGAATACCTAGACATCCACAACATCCATTACAACGACGAGAAAATTAAATATGCCTCCATGCATCTAGAAGGCAACGCTTACAACTAGTACTTATGGTGGAAGAATATTGCAAGAATATGTTTTCACAACTGGGTGATTTTCAGAAACGACCTCATCAAAAGATTCCAAGGCGTTGAAGAAAAATACTTCTTTGCCAAAATCACAAGGTTACAACAAAAAAACAATGTTGATGAGTACACCTGTGAATGGGAAGCATTGTCAACTCAAGTTCCAGAGTTAACCGATGAACAACGAATAAAAACCTACATACACGTATAAAATAGTACATCCGTGATGAATTATAGTTACATAACATCTCTACGATGGAGGAAGCTCAACGTAAAGCTAGGATTATTGAAAGCAAATTCGTTCATACAAATCTCAACCAAGACGACTCCAAAAAGAACCCCCTCCAATCCACATACATAGGAAATCCAAGATATACACCACCTCAACTTAGGGAAGGAAAGAAGCTCAGTTTAGAGGCCCAGAGAATTAAAGAAGGGCAATGTAAGTTCTGTGGAGACAAATGGGATCCTAAGCATAGATGCTTACAAAATAAATTATATGCCTATGAAGTAGAGTTAGAAGTCAATGAACCAATTGAGAACAATGTGAATAGCCAACAAGACTACCACCCAAGAATCGAGGACGACTCCCCACAAATATCATTAGCCGCTGTTACCGGAATCTCCCAACCACAAAGATTGAAGATTAAAGGACATAAAAAATTAATAACTTCGCAGTTCTCATCGAATCCGGTAGCACCCATAACTTCGTTAATGCCAACCTTGCTAAAATATTTAACATATTTATTCGTCCAGTACCTAACATGAAGGTTATGGTAGCAGATGGAAAGAAGATTGACAACGTGGGAAAATGTCACAAGATTAAGCTACAAATGCATGAGTATAACTTAGAATCATATTTCTCTGTGATACCAATGGGAGAAGTCGACATAGTATTAGGAATACAATGGTTACAAACCTTGCGTACATAATCTGAAAATCACCAAGAACACTTTATTGAATTCCATGTATTCAAGAAAACACACAAATTATATGGGGTCTAACCACCTCCAACATAGTGCTAGAGTAATCAACCCATAGTTAGC
Source organism: Pseudotsuga menziesii (assembly GCA_001517045.1). Taxonomy (NCBI): domain Eukaryota; kingdom Viridiplantae; phylum Streptophyta; class Pinopsida; order Pinales; family Pinaceae; genus Pseudotsuga; species Pseudotsuga menziesii. The sequence continues at coordinate 226,915 of LPNX010568315.1, forward strand.
TACCTTAGACATTAATTAATCCAATTTTTGTCCTATTTGCCTAGTTTCCATATTCCACCTTATGCAAGTTGTCCTCCACACATCCATAGTGGTCAAACTTGCTAAATTTGAGTCATGGAGCACTTGGGAAACCTCTTGGAATCAAATCTACTTTATTCCTGGCCTCCCTAGCGCATGTCTGCTTTTTCTGCTTTATTGCCTGCTTTTTCTGAGTTTTAAGGCAATTGGGAAAGTTTGACTAGGTGAAGTTAACTTGTTTTTTGTCCTCAACATCCTCCACTCTTTTCTCCTATGAAAAGCATGTATGAGTTGTCCTTCCACCACCTATTAGATTTCCTATTTGATTTTCCAATTCGTGAGCTCCTAGACATTTTTGGAAACTGCTTTATGCACCTATGGGGGATTTGCTTAGATTTAGTAAGCCTGATTTTGACTAAATTCGAATGGAATCTTCATGCATTCAAATCTGTCATGTAATTATTTATTGTGGCAGCCTATGACTTCACAGGGTTGGCTATTGTACACTTATTCAATACAGATTAGTGTTTAGCTCCATATTCAGTCTCTTTTGTGAGTAATTTGCATGTGTAATTGGCAATTGTTGTGAGTGTAATTGTTCTAACACCTGGGTTCAATTTCCACATGGTATCAAATCCTTTGTAGATCAATTTCTCTCCTTCCAATTTTTTTTGCAGGTTCGATATCATTGACTAGGAGCATTCTGCTGACTGAAGGGACAATTTCTGAGCTATGGATCAATCTCAGAACATCATCTTGACTCCATTTAACTTCTTTGAATGGAAAGCAGAGATTAAGATACTGTTGAGAGTGAAATTCCTCTATAGAGTGACTATGGAAACAGAAGCAAATCCCAATGTAGCTGCAGAGAAGATTAAATGGCACAACAAGAGGGATGAGGCCTATGGTCTCCTGTGTCTGAGTATATCCAGAGACCTCCTTTTCCATATTGATGGATTGACATCACCAAATGAAGTATGGGAGAAGCTTGTTGATATTTTTGGAAAGATAGATGAGATGAGGAGACATCAAATTGAAAATGAATTGATCTCCCTGAGTCCCAATAGCTTTGAATCCTTGCAACTCTATTTTTCCAAGTTCAAAGCACTTGTTTTGCAGCTAAAACAATGTGGGATCGAAAAGAAAGATGATCAGCTGGTCTTGGCCATACTCTCGAATCTTGGCCCTGACTATTCAGTGTTTGTTTCGACCTTCTATGCCACAAAGTTGACAGCTCGAGCCTGGAAAATGCCTAGCCTTATAGATTTCATGGAATCTCTCACACAAGAACAAGATAAATTGGTGATGATGGGCACCATCAAACCATCCAAATACCAAGCTCTGGTTGCTGGAGATTTGAGGGTGGATTCAAAAAGAAAGAAGAAATCTAAAAAGCTACCTGAGCAAAAGAGAGACAAGAACAAGTCTCCAGAGGAGCCTCAAGGTTCCAAGAAGAACCCCCAGAAGAAGAAGAACAAAGGAGAAATGAGCAAGTGCGCATATTGCAGTAAGGGCAATCATTCTGAGAGCTCCTGCATGAAGAAGCAAATAGACATGCTGACCCAACTCTTAGAGAAGAATGGCATCTCCCTTCCAAACAGCTCAAAGAATAGGGAAGGAGGATCAAATTCAGAAGACAGAGAGAGAGTTCATGCATTGGTTGCTGGCACATCAAGATCACCTAGTTTCATCATTGATTATGGAGCTTTAAGACATATGGTTTCGACCAAGGAGGCATTCACCTCACTTGACATGTCGAAAGGTCCACCAATAGTACTGGGAGATGACTCTCTCACTGAAAGTTTGGGCAAAGGTAGGGTTGATCTTGACCATGGTAAGTTCAGAAATGTGTTGTATGTTCCAGGTCTTGCCTCTAACTTCTTATCAGTGTATCAGATGACCCACACAGGGTCTCCAAAGAAGGTCATATTCTCCCCTGATGAAGTTGAGATCACAGAGATCTCAAGTGGTAAAGTCATTGCAAAAGGAGTTGCAAATCACACTTCGAAGGTATACATGTTCTCACACTTCCTACCCTACTCAAACCCCTCTGCTCTTCTGATTCATGCTAATGAGGCAAGCAAGCTTTGGCATGAAATATTTGGCCACCTAAATTACAAGTATCTTTCTGATCTTAGTGAAAAAGAAATGGTCATAGGGTTACCCAAGATTAAGTTTTCCAAAGGAGTCTGTCAAGGTTGCATCTTAGGAAAACACCCAGAGCATATATTTGAGAGAGCTAGTCATGAGAGAACCTCTGCACCTCTTGACTTGATCCACAGTGATGTTTCTGGCCCATTTCCTCATATGTCAATGATTCAGGCCAAATATGCATTGACATTCATAGATGAATTTTCTAGGTATTGCTGGGTTTACTTCCTGAAACACAAGTCTGAAGTTTTTGGCCTCTTCAGAGTCTTTAAGGCTTTGGTTGAAAACCAATTTGGGAGGAAACTCAAGGTCCTCAGATCTGAAAATGGTGGTGAGTATGTCAATTCTGAGTTTATTCAATATTGTGCAGATGCATGTATTCAGATGTAGCATTCTATCCCTTACACACCACAGCAAAATGGTGTTGCTGAGAGGAAGAACAGATCACTGAAAGAGATGGCAACATGCATGATGGAGGCTAAGACTTTGCCACCAAAGTACTGGGCTGAAGCTATAAACTGTACAGCCTATATCCAGAACAGGGTGCCTCATAAACATCTTGAAGGTATGACTCCTTTCAAAGCATGGAGTGGGCACAAGCCAGATGTGACCCATTTCAGGATTTTTGGCTCAAGGGCTTGGGCTATAATTCCAACAGAAAAGAGGAAGGCTTTGCAGCCCCAAAGCTAAGAGTGTCTATTTGTTGGGTACTCTGAATATTCAAAAGGGTACAAGATGATCAATTTGAGAACAAAAAAAGCCTTCATTGAAAGGTGTGTTTAGTTTCAAGAAGAGCCCCTAGCAGCAGTGGAAGTTGGAGAATCCTCTTCACCACCAGAACCTCTGAATGTAAGTGAAGAGATAGTTGAACATGCTGATTCTGATATGTCTGATAATGATGTTTTTATTGTATATCCTAATATTCCTACAAGACCAAAATGGGCAGCCAAGACCATTCATGCAGCTGGAGAACTAGCTGTAAATCCTAATGATCCTAGGAGGACTAGATCTCAGTTTGAGAGTGCTCTGTGCATGAAAGATCCTATGTTTGCATATAAATGCAATCTGATGATTGAATCAGATCCATAGACATATGAAGATGCAGCAAATGATCCAATATGGAAAGCATCCATGAAGGAAGAGTTCATCTCACTCCAGAAGAGCAACACTTGGGAGTTTATTGATCTTCCCCCAGGGAGGAAGCTAGTTCAGTGTAAGTGGGTGTACAAAACCAAATTTGCTGCTGATGGTTCACCTCTGAAGTACAAGGCCATATTGGTAGCCAATGGCTACTCATAGGTTCTTGGCATAGACTACAATGAGACTTTTGCACCAGTGGCAAAGATGGACTCCATCAGGATAGCCTTAGCCATTGTAGCTTCAAAGCAATGGGAAGTACATCACATGGATGTGAAGTGTGCTTTCCTGAATGGAGATCTCACTGAAGAGATATACATGCAGCAGCCTCAAGGATTTGATACTAACCCATCTCTTGTGTGCAGGCTAAAGAAGTCATTGTATGGGCTTAAGCAAGCCCCCAGGGCTTGGTATGCCAAGATTGATAGTTTTATGCTATCACTGAATTTTGTTCGATGCAAATCAGATCCAAATGTCTATTTGAAGCTGATTCATGGTTCATAAATGAACATTTTTTTGTATGTTGATGAACTTCTCATTACAGGAAGCTCAAAGGATGAAATTGCTTCCTTGAAGGATGTAATGAACCATGCCTTCTCAATGACAGATTTGGGCTTGTTGAGCCAATTCTTGGGGCTCGAGATTGCTCAAACCAAAGAAGGAATAAAAGTACATCAGTCCAAGTATTCCTTGGATTTGCTGAACAAATTCAAAATGAAGGATTTCAAGCCAAGCAAGACTCCTTTCCTTTCAGGAGTGAAGCTTGAAGAAGCTGATTCTTCACCTATGGTAAACAATACACTATATAGGAAATTGATTGGATGTTTGTTGTATCTTACACATACTAGACCTGATATTTATTATGCAGTAAGTGTGGCTTCAAGATACATGGATCATCCTCATGAGATCCATTGGAGAGCAGCCAAAAGGATCCTTAACTTTGTTTAGGGAACAAGGACACATGGGATCTTCTATAAAGCTAAATCTGATCTTGATTTGATTGGGTTTACTGACAGTGATTGGGTAGGTGATAGAAAAAATCAAAATTCAACATCAGGATATGTTTTCATGCTTGTAGAAGGTCCAATCAACTGGTCAAGCAAGAAACAGAGTGCCATTGCACTCTCATCTACAGAAGCAGAGTACAGAGGAGTTGTAAATGCAGCAACTCAATGTTTATGGTTGCAGGGGTTAATTGGAGAGTGTGGCTTCGAATCAGAATACTCAACTACTATCTATTGTGATAATCAAAGTACCATTCAAATATGCAATGATCTAGTTCAGAAGCATAGAACCAAACACATTGAGATCCATATGCACTACATCAGACAGCTTGTGCATGATGGCACCATTCACCTACACTTCTATTCATCTTCAGAACAAGTAGCAGATATCTTCACCAAATTTTTTTGTGAGAAGAAATTCAGCAATCTCAAATCACTGCTGGGGATTGCTGATCATGCTGTGAAGCATGAGTGATGACAAGATTTCCAAATTTTGTTTTACAGTCCATGTTTAAGGGAGGATTTTTCCCACTGCGTTTTTGCCTCTTTCCTTGGTTAAATGGACATGCAGTATGTAAAGGGTGACTAAGCCTTGTTGCTAGGCCCTATAATTTTCTGATATTTTACTCATAAGTCAGGCTTAAGGGGGGGTGTTATAATAATCAACCCATAGTTAGCTACCTTAGACATTAATTAATCCATTTTTTGTCCTATTTGCCTAGTTTCCATATTCCACCTTATGCAAGTTGTCCTCCACACATACATAGTGGTAAAAATTGATAAATTTGAGTCATGGAGCACTTGGGAAACCTCTTGGAATCAAATATGCTTTATTCCTGGCCTCCCTAGCGCATGTATGCTTTTTCTGCTTTATTTCCTGCTTTTTCTGAGTTTTAAGGCAATTGGGAAAGTTTGACTAGGTGAAGTTAACTTGTTTTTTGTCCTCAACATCCTCCACTCTTTTATCCTATGAAAAGCATGTATGAGTTTTCCTTCCACCACCTATTAGCTTACCTATTTGATTTTGCCAATTCATGAGCTCCTAGACAGATTTGGAAACTGCTTTATGCACTTATGGGGGATTTGCTTAGATTTAGTAAGCCTGCTTTTGACTAAATTCGAATGGCATATTCATGCATTCAAATATCTCATGTAATTATTTATTGTGGTAGCCTATGACTTCACAGGGTTGGCTATTGTACACTTATTCAATACATATTAGTGTTCAACTCCATATTCAGTCTCTTTTGTGAGTAATTTGCATGTGTAATTGGCAATTGTTGTGAGTGTAATTGTTCTAACACTTGGGTTCAATTTCCACACATAGCTAGTTACATCACATCAGAAGGAAAAAATACGATGGAAAGATGCACCAACGTACATACTTCAATGTGAAGAAATGGAGATTCCAACAAGTGAAGGAGATATGGGAAAACACCCAGAGATACAAGAACTGATTCAAAAACATCACAAGGTGTTTCAAGAGATACCTATGGAGCTCCCACTAAACAGAACAATCAGACACATAATCAAAATAGAACCAGGGACAAAACCATCTAGTAGCAACCCATACATATATCCACATCAGAGGCAATGCGACCTATTGCGGCTTCAACTTTTTTCCCAAATTTTTAAAAATTTTGGACCCTCCTTTTGATTTTATCTTGTCTGAGATTAGTTGGATTCCTAAACTCTATTTTTTTTTTCCCTTGCTACAATTTTGGATCATTTGAAGTTGAATTGAGTTCAACTATTTTCTTGCTTTTCGGAAAACTGTTTTTGTCTACCAATGATTTGACTATGGAGTTTAAAGTTTTGATTTGAAATGTTGTCCTTTTTTATCTAAAATGGTTGTCCTTCATCACTGTCGGAGGTCAGTTGAAGTCTGAGTCTGAACTTTTCTCTATGCTGCAGCTATATCATAGTTTAAACGAACTAACTTTAACGCTGCCCAGCCAAATTTTTTTTGAGCACTTAACGCTTTGTGTTTATGTTTGCTTATCGTTGTCGGAGGTGTTTTGAATAGTGAATCAGGGTTCTAGTCTCAAGCGATGCCGCTGTTACGGAGGCCTTTTTTTATATCTCGCCAACGCTGCGGGTGTGCTTAGTTGTAAGTTAGTGGATCCATAGTTTTAGAACCTCCAATCACTGACATTTTTATTTTTGCGAAAGCCCAGTCAAATTTTCTTTGCCACTGTTCAGGAGTTGAATGATCTAATATTATTGTCTTTTTCACCAACACCACGAAAAACATGTAGTCTTTGTTTTATTTGAATGCCTAACTTTTGATTTTTCATTGTCGAAAGTCTTTTAATGTTTGCGTCGGGGCATTAGTTATCTATGCTGTCGACGTTTCGGAACGGAAACGAAGAATGACCTGACGGACAGTTTTAATCCTCGTCGATTCCGTGGTTTTTATTGTTCAAACCTTTTGATTTTCGATGACTATGTTTTTTCCGACCTTTAGCACTTATTCCTTCCTCTTGTTGATGATGATGTGTTTAGTTGGTAGTGGTTTCGATTTTCAATGCATGATTACAGTAGCGTTTAGTTTTGAAGCACCGACACGGCGGAGATGTTGAGGCGTGAGTCGCCGTTACTTAGCGTTAAGGTTCTCCGACGTTGATAGACTTAATAGTCTCACAGAACCTATAGTCTATCTGAAGCCCGTCGTTGCGGCTATGAATAGGACTATCCTGCCGATGCTTTTATGGTTCTGACCATCGATAAGGGTTTTTCCCACCATGTTTGTGTGCTTTTACTCTATTTTTTGGGCGGCAGAGGTAACTGATTATTTTTATCATGATAGATTTTTCGCGATGAGAACATAGTGCAAGGCCTCACATTTAATTATTATTTTTTTTTATAGTGTGGTTTACGTTTTCTTAAAGGCGGTCCGTATTAATGTTGAGTTTTTCATTTGAACTGCAGACGTACTTAGAGGATTTTTTTTTCAGATCCAGTTTGATGATTGTTGCTGCGAAGAAGGCGTATCTAAAGGACAAAGCAGAAGGGAGTTGGCTAAAGAAAAGAAAGCAAGAAGCAGAGATGTTTCTCAAAGAGAATATAGTGAAGGTCTAAGATCAAAATACCAATGGATTATTGAGCAGAATCGTTAGCAGTAGAGGCCCAGACTTGGAAAAGGTTCATTAGTTACTAAGTTGGTCCCTCTTTACGAAGTGCTCTTAAAATCTTAATCTGAAATGTAATGTATTGTAATTAATCATGAGCACTCACTAAAGACAAATTGTGGGACTGAACAGTTGGGGGAAGCCCAAAGGTTACCGAGGGGCAGCCCAAGAGTTTTGGTTGTAGTATAAGTATAGGAGAGTTATATAGAACAAGAGGACTTTTTCCCATTGAGATTTGTGAGAACATGTTGTAAGAAGAACTATTTCCTTTTGCAATAAGAATTACAAGTTTCTTGTTGGAGAAATCTTGGTGGAACTTTTCAAATGTTGTGCCATGGATGTGTTGAATGTGAACTATTTCATTTTCAGCTTTGTGTCCATTAACTATGAGATCATTCTAACTCTTTGAACCTATGTTCTTGTATGAATGCTCTCTAGTTTATTCTATGAAATTTCCACTATGAGTAATGAAGGTTGTTCATAAGCAATTAGTTATCTGGTTGTTCATATATCTATAAATGTTCATGTATTTTGAAATAAGTAACAACTATCTGTGATTTTTATTAATGCATGCGCAAAACACATTACTCATTGATGAATAATAATCTTGCTCCCTAGGGATAGGTTATATAGTTAGTTTTAGTTTTTCTTGTTGTGTGTGATTTAGATGCGAGAGAGTTAAGATGAGAGGTAAGAACCCACGCATCACATTATGAACGCTCCTCATATTCTCTATCAATCTGCATTCTTAGATAGGCACTTGCATCTCATACTCAAATAATAAAAAACTAAAACATACACGGTTGACTGGGCCGTAACCGGTAAAACCTTTTATTTTTGTTACTTGACCTACGATAGTCAAACTGTAAACCAGATGGATTCCCCATACCAAACAGTAACAGGATAATTGGGAACGTTTACTGGGGAGAATCCCTAGTTGTTGTTTCCTGCGATTTTCTAGGCCTCAATAGTTTTTGGCTCTAGAAGAAGGGCAGCTAGTACATGGCTGGCCGAGGAAACTTATTTTCTAGAGATTATTCCACCGGTGACAATTTTGAAAGCAGTTTGTTTCCCAATCCAATTCCTGAAGAGAAGGGTAAAGAGCATCTGTATTCTATCGGTAACGAAGTAGTTAATGATCTGAGGAGACATACTAGGGCATATGTGAAGAAGATCAGAGGATTACCAATTATCCCTACCTTACCCAGAAGGAAATATCAAAAGAAAGACCACCCTATATTGGAAGATGCGGTATTGGTTGGAGATGTTGAAGAACTAGTAGAAACAACCTTATAGGAAGTTATTCAACCTCTGAATCAGTTGGGCCCAGATGCACCTTATTGTTCACCTATTCAAACCCCTATTTATTGACCACCTCACCCTCCACCTAGACTCATGGCAAGCGTAAACGCAAATCAACCACCCAACCCACCAAATCCACCACCTGCTTGGAAGGCTAGGTCACCTCTAAACCTAGCACCTCCTTTGTATGACTTACCTTAGGCTTTTGAGAAAATGTTGCCCAAGTTTGACCCAAGTGAAAATATTTTGGTAAATGATCATTTGAAAAGTTTTTACTTGGCTATAGAAGGACTAAGGGTGGGAGAACATGAAGATGTAGTCTGCATATTATTTCCACATACCCTGAAAGGAGCAGTAGCTTCATGGTATTTTGCTCTGCCTGCAAACTCAGTCACATACTGGGACACATTTGAAAGAATATTCAAAAGTAAATATGCAGCCCATAAAACTCATGCAGCTCTAATGAAAGGGTTATGCACTTTAAAGAAAGAAAGAAAAGAAAAAGTGCATAGTTTTACTCAAAGATTTGATGCTTATATAAAGAACTTTTATGTAGCTGACAAGCCCTCTGATAAAGTTCTGATTGAATACTATACTTCAGCTCTTGGGCCTGAATTGGCCATGTTTGCTAAGATGTCAGTCAAGCCTACATTGTCAGAGACTTATGAAGAAGCTGAGAGGGTAGAAGCTGAAAAAGAGAGCATAGAAGATTATTCTGAGCCTAAGGATAAGAAATCACATGAATTTGAGGGGATCTTGAAGATGATGCAGAAGCTATCTAATAGAGTGATATATTTGGAAATAGAAAAGGAAGCACATAAATCTTATAAGCCTTACTATGAAAGGAGAGAAGATAACAATCAATTTAAACCTCCTACACACAGTCCTGCATCAATGAATTTAACTGAGGTGGGTATGGATAACGTTTGCACCTTTCATCAGTAGCCTCATTCTGAAAAAAAATTCCCTCAATTGATCAATTTGATGACATTAGTAATGAATTAGCTATTGGACTCTAAACTAACAGAAGCTGATAATGAGGAAGAAAAGGGTAGTAAATCCACGAAAAAACAAGAGGATGATGCTATGGGTTTATGGGACTTTGTCTCACTTTTTGATACAGAAGACTAAAGAGATCTAAAACATGAGAATATATCATAAACAAATGTGACAATGAGAAGTCAAGGTTTGATAAAAGAAGACAGTTCAATACTCCCAAAAATTAAGAGACTTCAAGAGAATGTCAAGAAAATTCAGAAAAGCACCACAGCTGACAAAATACCTGAATCCACCATTACGAGTCAAAATCCAAAGCAAATCAACATGCCTGTTAAACCCGTCGAAGAGAAGATTGATAATGTAAAAAAGAATCTAGAAGAACATAAGATGGAGTATAATATTGTGGAAGATATTAAAAGGGCTAAGGCCAATATCGCACTGTTTGAAATGTGTAATGTGCCTCAACAGAAAGAAAAATGGTTAAAAGCACTTGAAGTACCTGAAGAAAATCTTCCCACTGACAATCGATTGGAAGAGGGAGTTGGTGAAGCAAGTGGGGAAGGTAAATCTAGGTACAAAACCCCACCATTTCTCTTAACCTTTGAGATTTTCAACCACAACGTGCACAACTGTTTGGTAGACTCAGGGGCATCAGTCAATGTTAGGCCTCTTTCAATCTGCAAAAAGATCAATGGACAACCTAAACCATCTACCTGGCATGTTATTCAATTAGACAGGACAAATGTGAAGGTAAATGGGGAAATGGAGGATGATCTGATTCGATTATCTTCAAATGAAAAGGTATGTCAGTTCATCGATATTGTAGTAGTAGACATACCTGAGGCTTATGGACTTGTTTTGAGTCGGGATTGGTCAGCAAAGCTAAATGGATATTTTGCATCAGATTGGTCGCATCTGTGGTTGCCTTATAAAGGAAGTCCCAATCAAATAAAGGTATTAAGAGAACCCCACATGAAGCACAATGTTACTCAGCTGGAGGATAAGAATGAACTAGCGATTTCTGTGTTGGGAAATTATCTAATTGAGCTAGAACTGGGAAACTACCAAGCGAAAGAAGCTAGCAGTACGTCAGACACCCAGCCCTATCTCCTTCAGTTTTCACGGGCTGATGAGATTGATTGTAAAATAGTAGATTTAATTTCAGATATAGTTTTTTCAAGACCAGTAGATGTAGTTTTTGATAATGGGTAGGACTTTTCAGTCAACCCTAGCCCCTTAACCTACAAGTTGCCAGATTTACAGGGGTGGGAAAATAACTAACCATATATTGGTTTAGTTCTCAAATTTTATTTTCTTGATTATCTTGTACATAAATAAATTGATTGCTTGGTTGTTTATTTTTTATTTATTTTATTTCTGTTTGTTTTTAGTTTATATTTTAATTGATTTCAATAAAAGAAGCAAGCTTTTGGTTGCATGGAGAGCATCAGAATTCTGGATTAACTAAAGCCTTGATTATAAGACTGTGTACTATTGATTTATCTGAAAGAATTTATTCTAGTTTAGTAGTTTTCCTAAATGGATATGAACACATTGAAGTCCTACTTAATCCTTGTAAATTAACTCAAGATCAAAAGGTCTAGAATACTATTTCGAGGCTCCATCCATCTCACATTTAAAATGTCCTAGGGGATGACAGCAAAAGACCCACGGAAAGGAAGTAGGGAAAATAGTATATTATATATAAATGATCCCATGCCAAGAATTGAGAGCCAAAAGGCAAATAATAGTCAAAAATCTCGTAAGAAAGCAATATGTATCAGAAAAAAGTACTAAACCATATGAGTACAAAAAATTGCCAAAGTTCTTCTCAGTCCATGAGCTGAAATTCAAATACATATCTCACACAAAAGGACACTATGGATAGAGGAGCCTGAATAAAAAAAATTCAGAAAGAAAGGCATGCAGGAGGACTCAGAAAGGACAAAAATCCAAAAGCACAACAAGTGCAAAATGGCATGGGAATGAAGAACAAACAAATATTTATGTTTACCATATGTTACAATCCTATGGTGTCCAAGCTAGAAGCTACCCGAAGATAGAGGTAAAAAATGAAATTCATATTCCTAGCCTCAAAAGAGTTATCTAGACTTTTAAATCTTGGTTCCCATTATCCCTAAACTAGACTGTCATCAATGATTAAAAGTACATACATTTTCCATTTGGGAAATCCATACATCTAGAAAAATTCAACATGTTGGTTTTACTGTCAAACAGTAGGTTACTTAAGGAAGAAATTGTCCAGAGATCTGGATTCACCAGGTAGTCGCCAATTGTTGTGGTTGCAACTTTCTTCCCAAATTTTTAAAAATTTTGGACCCTCCTTTTGATTTTATCTTGTCTGACATTAGTTGGATTCCTAAACTCCGTTATTTTTTTCCCCTTGCTACAATTTTGGATCGTTTGAAGTTGAATTGAGGTCAATTGTTTTCTTGCTTTTCGGAAAACTGTTTTTGCCTGCCAATGCTTTGAATGTGGAGTTTAAAGTTTTGATTTGAAATGTTGTCCTTTTTTATATGAAATGGTCGTCTTTCATCACTTTCAGAGGTCAATTAAAGTCTGAGTCAGAGCTTTTCTCTATGCCGCAGCTGTATCGGAGTTTAAACGAACTAACTTTAATGCTTCCCAGCTGAAGGTTTTTTGAGCACTTAACTCTTTGTTTTTATGTTTGCTTATCGTTGTCAAAGGTGTTTGAATAGTGAATCGAGGTTCTAATCTCAAGCTATGCCACCATTATGGAGGCCTTGTTGTTTATCTCATCGACACTGCGGGTGTGCTGAGTTTTAAGTCCAATGATCCGTAGTTTTAGAATCTCCAATCATCGATGTTTTTATTGTTGCGGAAGCCCTGTCAACTTTTCTTTGCCACTGTTTGGGAGTTGAATGATATAATATTATTGTATTTTTCACCGACACCACAGAAAATGTGTAGTCTTTGTTTTATTTGAATGCTTAAGTTTTGATTTTTCGTTGTCGAAAGTCTGTTAATGTTTGCGTCGGGGAATTAGTTATCTATGCCACCGATGTTTCAGAAGGGAAACGAAGAATGACCCGATGGACAGTTTTAACCCTCGCCGATTCCATGGTTTTTATTGTTCAAACCTTTTGATTTTCGATGACGATGTTTTTTCCGACCTTTAGCACTTAGTCCTTCCTCTCGTCGATGCCGATGTGTTTAGTTGGCAGTGGTTCCAATTTCCGATGCATGATTACGGTAGCGTTTAGTTCTAAAGTGTCGACATGGCGGAGATGTTGAGGCATGAGTCGCCATTACTTAGCGTTAAGGTTATTCGACACCGATAGACTTAATAGTCTCGTGGAACCCGTAGTCTGTCTAAAGCCCGTCGTTGCGGTTATGAATAGGACTATCCTGCGATGTTTTTGTGGTTCTGACCATCGATAGGGGTTTTTCCCGCCATGTTTATGTGCTTTTACTCTATTTTTTGGGCGACAGAGGTTTCTGATTCTTTTTATCATGATAGATTTTTCGCGATGAGAACATAGTGTAGGGCTTCACATTTAATGATTAGTTTTATTTATAGTGTGGTTTATGTTTTATTGAATGCGGTCCATATTAATGTTGAGTTTTTCGTTTTAACTGCAAACGTACTTAGAGAAAAATTTTTTTCAGACCCAGTTTGATGATTGCTACTACGAAGAAGGCGTATCTAAAGGACATAGCAAAAGGGAGTTGGCTGAAGAAAAGAAAGCAATAAGCAAAGATGTTTCTCAAAGAGAAGATAGTGAAGGTCTGAGATCAAAATACCAACGAATTATTGAGCAGAATCATTAGTAGTAAAGGCTCAGACTTGGAAAATTTCATCAGTTACTAAGCTAGTCCCTCTTTACAAAGTGCTCTTAAAATATTAATCTGAAATGTAACGTATTGTAATAAATCATGAGCACTCACTAAAGACAAATTGTGGGACTGAACGGTTGGGGGAAGCCCAAAGGTTACCGAGGGGCAGCCCAAGATTTTTTCTTTTAGTATAAGTATAGGAGAGTTAGATAGAATGAGAGGACTTTTTCCCATTGAGATTTGTGAGAACATGTTGTAAGAAGAACTATTTCCTTTTGCAATAAGAATTACAAGTTTCCTGTTGGAGAAATCTTGGTGGAACTTCTCAAATGTTGTTCCATGGATGTGTTGAATGTGAACTATTTCATTTTTATCTTTGTGTCCATTAACTATGAGATTGTTCTAACTCTTTGAACCTATGTTCTTGTATGAATGCTCTCTAGTTTATTCTATGAAATTTCCACTATGAGTAATGAATGTTGTTCATAAACAATTAGCTATTTGGTTGTTCATATATCTATAAATGTTCATGTATTTTGAAATAATTAAGAGCTATTTGTGATTTTTCTTAATGTATGCACAAAACACATTACTCATTGATGAATAATAATCTTTCTCCCTAGTGATAGGTTAGATAGTTAGTTTTAGTTTTTCTTGTTGTGTGTGATTTAGATGTGAGAGAGTTAAGACGAGAGGTAAGAACCTGCACATCACATTGTGACCACTCCTCGTATTCTCTATCAATATGCATTCTTAGATAGGCACTTGAATCTCATACTTAAATAATAAAAAACTAAAACATACATGGTGGACTGGGCCGTAACCAGTAAAACCTTTTATTTTTGTTACTTGACCTATGGTAGCCGGACCGTAAACCGAACGAATTCCCCATACCAAACAGTAATGGGATAATTGGGAACATTTACTGGGGAGAATCCCTAGTTGTTGTTGCATGCAATTTTCCAGGCCTCAACACAAACATTCACATAACCATTGTCGTCAAATGAGCTTTGAGGACAAAGCTTCCCTTAAGGGGAAGGCAATGTAGCAAAATCCAAATTTAAATATCAACTCAGGTTAATTTTAGTAAATTAATGTAATTAAACCAAGAGGTGACTTGAAAAGTCACCTCTCTTCCCCACCTAGGGTATAAATTACTCGGGGAAATTATTTTGTAAACAATCTTCTACAATATCAAATATACATTTTTTACATACATTTCTCGCTTTCCATCTTCTTTCCTCTTCCAATGATATCTAGAATTATAGAGAATATGGACATGAGAGTACAAAGAAATACATCATACATCAAATATTTGGCATCAATTATAATCAGCAAAGCACAAGCACCTATTACCAGAAATACGCAGCCAATGCGGACAAAGGTTGTTTCCCTAGCCTGAAACACTCAGTACTAGAACAAGCAGTTACAATATAAAATAAATTTACCTAAGATTGCATAAAATTATTGAATCAAATAATATCATTACCTTCCATAGGCTGCAAAGGTTGGTATTTGTATTTTTGGATCCTTGTGGACGTCCTGTGAGATACACAACAAAAACACAAACCAGATCCCAGTAATAAGCTTGTATATGATCTTATGTCAATGACCAAGGAATTCAACAATAAACATAATCATAATCCAAAACAGAAATGTTTATGTGAAATAAACCTTCATTTGTATTAAAAACATGAAGAGAGAGAGAAATTCAACCTAATCCTTGGTGTTGAGAACCCTTCTCAAATGAACCTTTCCTCAAAGCCTTAATCTTTCCTACTAACCACTCACCAATCTTGGATGAATTTGGCCTGATTTTCTATGCAGTAACATATTCTTTCTCCCCTTAACCATGAGGGATAAGATGGTATATAAAGGCATGGGAGGATAAGAGAGGTTGAGGATCTCATGGGTGAGGTGGAGGGAGGATCCTACAATGAGGGATCTTGAGCTCCAAGTGGTCCTAAACCATAGGGATGAGGCTCCACGAAGGCTAGCTTCGAGAAGCCTCTTGAAGATTCTCTTTTTTCCTTTATAACTTGAGTACCGCTCCTTGTCCATGGGGGAAGAGCATTACCAGGTGAGCACCGCACACTGTACACGGGTAACAAGCAGTGGCACCACTTCCTACTCACAAAAAAAGGGCTTTACTGATATGGGTACCGCAAACTGACCAAAGGGAAAGTGAGGTGGTGGCCAAAGGTATGAAAATATTGATCCGTGCCCAATTTCATCTTCAACACTTGAGGATTTAAGGACAATATTGAGATTTTGATCTCACAACATGATGTTGACGATATTAAAGTATAACATAATGGCCCCTAAAGCATGAGGCTAGAGGGAAAGGATATGTGAAGGATTTGTAGGAACAAGTTATCACTTCGAGGAAAGAGTCCAATGATATGGAATATTCAACAATCTAGGCTATTCTGTAGTACATTTACACTTTGATACATGTCAATATGACTCTCAACAAGGTTGCAAACCAATACAACTCAAATCCATGTGAAATATAAACAATCATGGCTACTATAATACAATGTAAATACATGCAAAGAAGACTCAAACTTGGACATAGCTACCAGACATATAGTGTATATCTATGTCATACATACACAAATTTGAGCACAACCATGACCATACAAATGTCGATCCATGCTACGACTCATACAAATACTCCATCGCAACTTGGGGAAAGCAATAAACACTTAACA
Source organism: Pseudotsuga menziesii (assembly GCA_001517045.1). NCBI lineage: Eukaryota > Viridiplantae > Streptophyta > Pinopsida > Pinales > Pinaceae > Pseudotsuga > Pseudotsuga menziesii. The sequence goes on from LPNX010568315.1 coordinate 243,190, forward strand.
TACACCTAGGGTCTTTGTCTCGTCTTCAACAAAGTACAATTCTATCCATGTGAATACATGTCTTGAAATTGAAAATGGTAGAAACCACTTTATTAACGGTCAATTATCAGAACCATTAACAAGTGCGAGGGAGATCACCATTAATTTCAATGATTCCCAAGGTATCCTAGTACATTCCTCCGAATGTGAATCGATGATCTGATGTCAAACACTCAGTTGAATATTTCCATCAAAGGCCAATGACATAAACCTATTTTTGAAAGCGAGGAAATATGTCATTGATGTATACACATCTCACGGTACTTACTTGTTTCTAATACTGATTCCCAGAAGATGTGTTGAAGTCAACAGGAATAGTCTTATTGAAGGAGGGCCATGATGAATCCCTCATGAACGACATGAAACTCGAAACAAAGTTTTGGAAATTTGAGTATGAAGTAACCACGAGATTGACTCAAAATTAACTGACATGGAAGTAGTTTTGACTACAGAGGATCACTCTCAATATGAATTTCCTTTGAACATCGGGAAGCATGACCGCAAACTTGGCATAATTAACTTGACGAGGCATATACCAGGACATAATGCGACACAGAATGATGCATTCTTTGAAAGACTCAAAGGAGTGACATGAATCATGAAAATGGATCGCGTTGGAAGAAAGATGAATACCCAATTGAATGAATGAAATGAAGACATTTGCCATGTTCAAAGGTGACTAAAAAATGCCATTATTACAAATGAAATATAGTTTTCTTCCCTTAATTTCCCCATCATGATTGATGAGTGCCTCTCTTTTTTTAACGAGTTCAAAGAGGGTAAAAAACATTTGTTGAAGCTTATCATGAGATAAGTCTATTCTCATATGTTTTCCAAACCTAAGAAAGGAAGGGTTCATTCTCAAAAAAGGGTCTATCAGTGTTTAGTTTAACGATTCCATCGAAATTAAACTCGGTGTCGTTCATATTTAGAGAGTCTAAACGAAACGGAAGAAGACTCCAAAAGGTCATTTTTTCATAAAATTAGTCTTTGAGGCCCGAAAAAGTATAAAATGATACCTCGGAGAACTCTTCTAGTCAATGACTAGAGTATACATTTTTTCGTAACTAGTCAATTCGAACCGAAAAAGGGTTAAACTACTATCAGAAAGATGACTCTTCAGGTCCTTTTACAAGTGTGAAGATGACAAGTTCACTCGGCAATATTTTCATATTTTAAGAGTCAGAAAAGAGCTTAAAGAGGACTCTATTAGGGTTTCTTTTTCATAAAAAAAAGCTTAACGAGTCCGTAAAAGAGTTAAAATTTGACTCAAAAACTTAGTCCTAGGGTTTAACGAGCACGACTAAAGTTTTAAAATAGTGCTCGAAATAGTTTTTCATTTTGATGGAGAACAAAAAATACAAAAGAAAACTATTTCATACTTGAAAACATGAACTATGCATGACCTGCAACACTCAAAAACGACTATTAGACCCCTTTTTAAATCAAAAATTGAATTTTACATGACCTAATTAGGGTAGAAATTAATAAAATAATTAAAATAAAACCCAAAATATTAAATAAAACATAGTGAAAAGTTAAAAATATTTACCATTTGTTTTTTACCCATTTGCAGAGCAAAAGAGCCATTTCTAGTGAAAATTTGGATTGTGGATTGCAACATCTACGTTCAACCATTTTCCAAAACGTCTAAACCAGGTAATCCTTGAACTCCTTCCTAACATTTTCACGGTTTTTGTTTTCCTTTTCATGCATTTTTTTAGGATTTTGGGGTTGTTTCCCAAAGGGGAAAAATGCAAGCAGGGTACCACACTTTTCCCTTTCGGGAACTGTGGTGCCCTTGCGACATCACACATTTCTATTAAGTAAGGTGTTGTGCCACCGCTCTATCTTAAAGGGACAAGGGAGGTGGCACAAATTCCCAAAAATGCATTAAATTTAATCCCAAAATACAAGTTTTAAAGGATTTTTAATCATGGAATGTGGATTCTAATCCTTCAATTTAATGTTTTGGCAGGGTACATTGGTGAAAATGGTGGTTTGGAAGGAACGTGAGAATGAACTTGATGACATTAGAGGAGAAAATGACTAAGGAAATGTAAATTCTCTCCTTGAGTGTGGGTTTCTCAAATTTTGTAAGGTACCAAGCATGAGAGCGCAAATCCAACTACTTGAATACATACTAAGGATGTGGAATCCTAAGCAACAACATTTTGAGGTTGGTGCTCATATTTTGGCTGTGGAAGTGGAAGATATTTACTTCATGACCTTCTTATCTAGGTGAGGGGCACCTATTTCATTGACTGGTCCTCGTGGAGGGGACATTACTACTCAAGGCCTAATTGATCAGTATTGCTTTTTGTGTAGACAAATGAGTGGGAAGAAAATTCCCATCAAGGATGTGATGGATCTTCCCCTGCAGATAGTCTTGTTCACTATTCCATGCATTTTTGGTAGCCAAGGGGCTCACCAAGCATTTGGGGCACACATTTTGTATGCCTTCAAATATATGGCCCCAACTATATTCAACTGCTCATAGGCTTTGTTAGTCACCTTCAAGAAATAGATCACCAAGTGTTGTCATGGTGAGATGAAGTTGTTTGGGTATGGAAAAATCTTGACATCATTTTTTCTAAAGAGAGTCCCATTACTGAGGACGCGGGTGGAATTTAATGAACTTAGGGCATGAGACCCATGGATGATTAGGTGGGTATAGGTGATGGTCCGCCATGGTGGTAGAGGACCTAGAGTAAAGTTCAGGGCCTCTTTCTTTCCCTGGCTACATGACTAGCTCCTCATGGTTGAGGATTATGCTTATGCAAGCACAGAATTTCAAGGGCACTCGGACCTACCCTTACCTAAGGATGCATAGTGGGTGGACCTCTGTGAGTATGACATTAAGATATGCATGTTTTTATGTTTTTCGTGTATTTTATGATTTTTATGAACTTTATGAAGTGATACTAAGACATAATTCACATCGTACAAATGTAGGGATAGTGAGACCCGTAGGATAGTATCATATTGAGAAGCGATTTAGTGCATGTTTTGTGCCCCATGACGATGATGAGATGACCGAACTCCAGGAAAATTTCAATAGGCTCGCACTTGATATTATGGACATCTCAATGGATGACCTCTCGAGGAGATACCAAAGGCACACAACTGGTGTGTCGGGTCGGTTTGGTCGCTTGCTATGTAGAATAACGAGGGATATCATGTGATACCACAAGCACCATTAGGGCTCAGCAGGATGTATACACTGAAATCTTGTAGCTTCAGTATTTTTTTCATTTTGTATTGCTGAAAGCTACTAGGCTTCA